>CAUYLG010004972.1:0-82937 GCA_963573385.1 Cacajao melanocephalus | reverse complement strand
TAATTATATAAGATGTGTATACTAGGAATATATATAATATATGCTATATATTATATATAAATTTTAGCATAATACATATAATATATACTAGGCATATATAATATATATTCATTATATATAAATTTTATATAATACATAAAATATATAATATATAAATATTATATATAAACTTATCACAGTTTAGTAGTGTCATTCTTTTACCAGGTGGATGAGATATAGAACTTTACCTACTATTAAGTTATTTTCCACTCAAATTTATAAGATAATTATTTTAAATATTCTCTTGATATATATTCAGAGCCACAGTAAACAATTTTAAAATTATTGCTCTAATTATTAATCACATCTTAGAAGACTTGAGAAGAAAGACATTCTCTTGTATATACCCATATTTTGCTCAAAGTACTGTCTTTCTTCTGATGTTCCTAACTTTCTTCATTTATCATTTCACTACTGTTTGGTAAAAAAGTTTAGCATTTTTATTTCATTGGGGCAGGGTACAGAAAAACGTCATTTTGGTATGACATCTTTAATGAGATACACCAAAGTTTTATTTCTATCTAGAATGATTTTATGTCTTCTGCACGAATATTTATAGTTAAGAAAATTGAACTATATATGTAATTGCTACTAAATCAACGATATACTTATCATGCTCTGAATAGTTGGTATTTTGTAAGCTAAAACATATGAGGAAAATAATTTTAATGTCTATAATTGGAATAATAAAACACGATTTAACATTTATTTCAGCCAGGATTTGCACTAGTAAGTTTAGGATATATAAAATACAGCATTATATATAACCCATTCAAATAGTTCTGAATGCCTTTCTTATGAGATATTCTAAATATGTGTTTCTCATTCAGATCTCCCTTCTGATAATATTGCACTTCTCATTTGCTGATTCCATTAGATAACTTACAATGATCACAAATATGAAATTTTTGAAATTGAATTTAATCTGTACCCCCAAATCCAATTTTCTTCAGTCTGCACCATTTTAATAAATGGCACAGCTAATGACCCACTTATCTGAAATAATTTTTTGCTTTATTTCTAATCACCATTATAATTTCCATCATCATTTATGTTAATTCCACCACAAATATGTATTTTGAATTTACTTACATCTCTGCATCCCTATTTCCAGCACTATAGTTTAAAGCACTAGAATTAGGTAATAAAAGTAATATTAAATTATCTCCACAGTTTTGTTCTTGGCTTTTCAGTTTGTTCTTCACCAAATACTGTATGCATTAAACTATTCGGATGATAGAGATACATCTGTATATACACATTTATCTGCCTATTGATCTACATCTCATATCCATACATCTCTCTCTCTCTCTGTATATATATATACATATATATATGTGTGTGTGTGTGTGTGTGTGTGTGTGTATCCTAAAACTTACACAAAATTGAAAACTATTTTTTTATTGTAATTTAGGTTCTGGGATACATGGGCAGATCATGCAGGATTGTTGCATAGGTACATACATGGCAACTGGTTTGCTGCCTTCATTCCTCTATCACCTATGTCTGGTGTTTCTCCCCTCGTTATCCCTCCCCACCCTCCCCACCCAGCTGTCCCTCCCCAGACCCCCACTACTGACCTCAGTGTGTGAAAGCTATTTTTAAAGTATATAATAATATAAATGAAAATTATAGATAAGAAAGTAAGCTTTGAAGTAAATACTTTTACAATGGAAAATAATCCACAACACAATATACTATAAATTTCAAAAAAGGCAGAAAATAGCATGACATTTTCATTGGTTAACTCCAATATACCTCATATATCTCTATTGTTCATATTTTTAAAGAATATTTATTTGATCATGCTTTCACTTGATGGCAATTTTGTAAGATAATTTTCTACAGAGAGAAAATAGGTCAATCTTGTAATTATTGTGGTTGATTTTTTTAACTTGATAATTCAGAAAAACGGTACAATGTATTATTCACAAAGTTTTCTAAATTTTTAGAAGTTTTGTCAAGCTTTGTCTACTCTCTGTTAAGGAGAGGATTTTAATTTTATATATGACTTCAAGAGGACCTAACTTTTGCTTAGTGATTTCTAAATCTGATGATTGAAACAATTTTCCATTGGCTAACTTATTTTTACATGCATGTATAATGTTTTTCCTTAATCATCCACCAGCCTCTGGTACCAGGTGTTTAGGACAAGTTCAAAGAACAATGGGAATTCATCTGCTGCACATTTATGACCTGACACCGGGTGTCTGAGAAGTAGGAGTATTTCTGGGAACCAAGTGTATCTGAGTCATCTGGCATTCATAGCATTTTCTTTTACTTTTGCATGTAAGTCTTTAAATGGCTAATCCTTCACCACCTTTCGTACCTCATTTCCAATGTCATCTCTAGAGAGAAATTCTTAACTTTCAAATCCAAATTACTCATCCTACCCTTGAGTTCAACCCCTTAAAAAAGTCTGGCACTTATCACTATCTGACATCATTTGAATCTCCTTCCTCTCCTAGAAGTCATGCCTTGCAAGAGCAGAACAGTTTTCTCTGTTGTGCATATTGTTTTCCCAGACTTGGAACAGTTTCTGGTGTATATTATGCATGACTAAATATAAATCTGAATACATTTGTATAGTTATGTTTCTACTGTGCCTTACTTAACAATGAAGCTTTTTATGAGAGATAAAATGAAGAGGGAAATATTCCTCATTAATCTCAATGTTTATAATTTAAAGAAAACTTCTTGGAAATTTCCTGAAAAATTGTAGTTTCAATTATTGCTATTAATAATTTGTTTTAAGGAGAAAACATGCTCATTTATGGTGAGACTTCCACAGTAAGCAGGCAAACCTGAACTAGAAAAGAAATTTAACTCCTAGTAATAAGTTATGACAGTCAAGATAAAACTACATGACTTTTCATATTTTATCCCTTTGATTTTTTTTCACATAGTACCATCACAATAATTTATTTATGAAAACATTTTTCTCAGACAGATAATCTCTCTTGCTCACTCTCATTTTTACTTTTTACTGTGATTTAATGAATTTGAAATCTTTATGTAATGCTAGGTGTTCTATTTAACATTAATATAATTTGTTCAATTAAAAAACACAAATATTTTGTTAATAATAAAACTACGATCATTAAATAAGGATAAATAAGTTTCAAAAACCTTAAATGTAATTATCAAAGTTTAAAGATCAGTAAACATTAAGAAAGTATAATTCCTGAGGGCAAAAATGAAATAGATAATTATCCGCCATTACAACATCATTTTTCTGTTCTATATAGCCTACTTATTGAATCATATCATTTTCAGTCTATGAACTAAAAATAAAGAGCTTGAAATTACACTCATGTGTGTGCATGCACACACATACCTGTATACCTGTATTAAAGAAACACATGCATATTTTTGCTTGTAGATATATAAAAGACCGTTCAGGCTGGGTACAGTGGCTCGTATCTATAATTTCAGCACTTTTGGAGGCTGTTAGGAGGATAGCTTGAGGCTAGGAATTCCAGACTAGCCTGAGCAACACACTGGGATCCCATATCTTTATTTAAAAAATTAATTAGCTGAGCATGATGGTGCATGCCTGTAGTCCCAGCTACTCAGGAGGCAGAGGCAAGAGGATCACTTGCACCCAGGAGTACGGGGTTGCAGTGAGCTGTGATTGATGCACTGCATTCCAGGTTGGGAAGCAGAGCAAGATACTGACTCAAAGAAAAAAAAAAGTTTATAAAAGCAAGCCTAAATATCCATCTACACAAATATGAGTAAACTACTCCTAATATATTCATTAAATAGAATTCTACAGAGTGATGAAAATAGCTATAGTTAATATGATATTTGGGTCTTAGGAATGTAATACTGAATGAAGAAAGCAAGTCTCAAACGTCAACTTCATAAACTTTCAAAATATGCCATCTGAAACAGTGCTTTTTTTTTTTTCTAAATCAAGAAAGAAGCTGTCCTAGAAGAGAGGTCCAAGAGCTTGAGGCCAGGAGCCTGAGACCAGCCTGGGCAACCCACTGAGACACCACATCTATACAAAAATATAATAATGAGCTGGGCACGGTGATGTGTGCCTGTAGTCCCAGCTACTCAGGAGACTGAGGTGGGAAGATTGCCGTTACTACTTTATTACTGCTTCCACGGTAGTGTGTGCATGAGGGGTTAAGTTTAACTGCAAATTCTATTTGTTAAGCTAGGCAGTGGATTCTATTTCTTAAACAGGACAATGAATTCACCCTCTTACGTTTTTATACTCCTCAATACACATATGCATTGCACATACAATTTTGTTCATTTTGTGAAAACTTAATGTTTTACATTCTATTAAAAAGTGAAAGGACTTGAACTCAGACCTGGAACAAGTAAACTTAACAAATATTTACAGAACTCTCCACCCCAAATCCACAAAACATACATTTTTCTCAGTATCATATTGCATCTCTCTATTTTTAATGAGGTTTTAATGTTGAAAATGTGTGTTTAAAGTAACATGGCTCTGAAACAAAGCCAGCTACTTTATCTAGTGCTCACCCATCAACAATGATGTAAAGCAGGGGTCAACAACATTTTTTAAAACATATATTCCTATGAGTAAAATCTAAAATTTAGTAAAAACTAACGAAATATGCATACTGATTTTTACTTAAGGTTATGTATTTTTGAACTAGTTTATTCATGCATTAAATGACCTGAGACAGAGAACATTTTAAAAATGAGATAAATGGACCTTCTGTTATTTTTTTCTCACATTCCAACAAGTCATTTTATTTCTACTTTAAGATAGTTGCTTTCCATTTTGGAAACTGTCTTAAAGTATGGTAGTTTGAAACAAAGAAGTTTAAGGAATTTTCAAAAGCAATTTTAAGGACATGCAACTTTACCTTATATGCTGACTTTGCAATCTTGTAACACATACTTTACAACTCACTACATATTATCTTACTCATTCCTTGTATAATTCCAACTAGATTACATATGATAATAAAAACTATTTTTTGAAGGTGAAATGACTTAAAGGAAAGTACAGACCTAATTTTCAGACTTCTATGTCAGGATATCTCTCTTCCAGATTTTACATTACAACTTTGATTATTCAGAAGGGACTAGAAGTACAGTCTGTTTCTCTTTTGCTTTCATGTTATCATTCACAAGGTGATTCTTACCAAAGTAGGCAGTTATATGTTTTAATTTAGAAGAGTACTAGAAATAACTTTATTACTGTTTCAGGTTAAAAGTGATTTGTCTTCTAACTTGAGATTTTACTTCTTCATTCACCTGTGAGATACTTTGAAAAATTTCACTTCTTCATTCATCTGTGAGATAATTTGAAAAGGAAATAAAAAGTCCTGAATTGAAGAAACTTACACTTCTAGTGTTATCTCATTATTCTATTACACTATGTCATGTTTTTTATTATCTTATTTCATTTGATGATATTTATTTTAATAACCAATGTGCTATCAGCACAACTGTCACCACCTTTGTGATGACTTTAACATTCAAGGCAAGAGTTGTAAATAAATATATGAAATAACTGAAAGCATTTCAGCTACTGGGAACTGAAGAGCACATGCCCATGTGAGACACCAATACGTATTATTACATTGAAAACTTTGGGTCAGTCAAACAAAAATGAAACGGGGCCACTTCCAGTTTGCATCCTGTGCAAAATGTAGAATTACATTTTGATTTTATGACAAATTCTACACAATTAGAGTGTAGAATTTGTCATAAAAATCAGCAAAATGAAATAACTACTAAGAAAATTTTCAGGGAACCCTAAGTGAAGTCCTGTGAAAGTACACAGTAAGAACCCATTCAACTCAAATCTGAGGGTTACAGAATACTTCTTCAGGGCAAATGTAGCTTTTTTGCTGGATGCCAAAGGATGAACAGCACTTCCAAACATTGCAAGAAGTTAAGAATACTCATGGGCAAGAGAAGAATATGATCAATGTCATGTAAGCATTATGCAGAAGGTTTTTAAGTGTCGTGATGTGCAGGATATGAAATCACGTATAACAGGAGTTAGGGCTAGAAAGTCACCTTAGAGTGGGACTTGGAGGGTCTTAAATAATACAAGGTATTTGGACTGGATTTCAGAGGCATTGGGAATTTATTGAGCGGATTTTCAAGAGTAGTAAAACAATCTAGTGTCCTTTTTGTGTATAGCAGTAGCTTAACTAAATTTATTTATTTATTTTAGATTCACCAGGTACATGTGCAGGGCTGTTATATGGGTATATTGCATAATGGTGAGGTTTGGGTTTCTAGGGTACCCAACACCAAACAGTGAACATTGTATTCAGTAAGTAATTTTTCAATCCTCACTCGTCTCCCACCCTCCCCACTTTTGGAATCATCAGTGTCTGTTTTTTCCATTTTTATGTCCATGTGTACCCATTTCTTAGTTCCCACTTATAAGTGAGAACATGCAATATTTGATTTTCTATTTATGAGCTATTTCACTTAGCATGTTGGCCTCTAACTCCATCCTTGTCACTGCAAAGAACATGATTTTATTCTTTTATATGGCTGCATAGTATTTCATTGAACATATGTGCCACATTTTCTTTATCCAATCAACCATTGATGGATGCTTAAGTTGATTGCATGACTTTGCAATTGTGAATACTGCTGTAATAAACACACAAGTGCAAGTGACTTTTTTAATATAATGATTTGTTTTCCTTTGGTAGTGGAATTGCTGGGCCAAACGGTAGCTCTGTTTTTAGTTATTTGAGATATCTCCATAGTGTTTTCCATGGAAGTTGAACTAATTTATGTTTCTACCAGCCATGTATAAGCATACCCTCTTCTCGGCATCCACGCCAACATCTGTTGTTTTTGACTTTTTAATAATAGCCATTCTGACTGATGTGAGATGGTATCTCATTGTGGTTTTAATTTGCGTTTCTCTGATGATTAGTGAAGCTGAGCATTTTGTGTGTGCTTGTTGGCAGCTTGTATGTCTCACAAAATATTTCTTAGAGTAGTTGGGAGAAATGGATGGGAAAGTTAAAATATGGCTTAGAGTATTGGATATGCAGTTAAAAAGCAAGAAAGATGAAAGGTAATGTTTGCATATTTCACTGACTAATTGGATACAAGGATAGGACAATTTGAATATAATTCTGTGTTTTCCATCTAGACAACAAGGTAAAGGGTGAAGCCACTGGTTGAAGCTGAAACACAGGGAAAAAAATTTGGGAGGGACCACAATTTTTAAAATTCATAGTGATCTTTCTAAAATAAATATTTGATTTTACACTTTATGTATGAAGCCTGTCGGTTTTTCTTCACTGTCCCTGGAATAAAGTCCTAACAACAGAGGGTGGTATCTAGATTTCTTCACATTCTGTCCCCTGTATTCCTCTCTGGCTATGAATTTTGCCATTCTACCCTCTCACAACAGGAGCTGTAGCCATCCTGAAATATTTCCATTCTCAGACTGTGGTATGAGCTCTCTCTTGCAGGCCTCTTCACATGTTGGCCCCTTTGTTTGTAAGCCCCTTCCACACACATACCCATTCCTGGCTGCCTTTGGCTGGCAGCCTTCCCCTACCTAGTCCTTTAGTCTCCATGGGGATGTCACCTTCTCCAGGAAAGCTACTACAATGAGCTTTTTCCTGCCTGGGGAGGGAGCTCTTCAAATGTACTCTCATGGGCTCACACCTAACAAAGCACTTATTAAACTCAACTCAACTTACTTTACTTTTTCATCTCTCCTGCTACACTCTAATCTACTTGGGAATGAGGATTCTGTTTTATTCACTATCATGTCCCCAACACTTGCAATGGTATTTGGCATGAATGATACACTCTGTTGGAAGACTGCATTATAGCCTTTTACTAATTAGAAGGTAGAACTATTCTAATTGTAACACTCTTTCAAATTGTTGGGAGACTGTTAGTACAAATGAATCTTGTCACCTTAGATTGCAGGACATTGTAAACCAAATATATGATTAGAGATTTGAAGCTGATTTCTGTTGCTCAATTCTGGCTTCTCAGTACTTTTTCTTTGTGAATATAGCTTTTGAGAAATGGTTGTGTTGTTATATTATGGGGTAATATTTAACATAAAATCACGGGCATATTGATATTAGAAAAATAGTTCAAGTGGTGGGGAGAAATCCAGTTATAAGCCAGGTTGTCAGGGATACAGGAACTCACAGCAGTCAGGGAGCCTTGACACCTGTACTGTAGCCATTGTTTATTTAATGTAGGGTTAAAAGGAAATATCCTCCCCATGCGAATCAAACTGTCACAAGCAAAGCAACCCAAAGGTCTCTAATCTAAAACTATTAATTTCATTAAAATTGATAAAGTAAATAAGACATACATTTTCAATAGCTTAAAAAAGTCTAGATTCATTAAAGTGTCCTAATACATTATAATAACATTAATTTATTCAAATGCACAACTAAAGATAGATACCCCTTGGGGCTAAAACAGTGATGCATGATATTCTTCAGCCTGTTCCTAGGAATACATGATATCACATTGTTTTCAAGCCTTAAGTATCAAGCAGCACAATAAACCAGTAGGTTGCCATAGCAGCATATTCACATAAATTTTCATTTCTCTCTGGTATCTAGCAGTTCTTGCTCCTCCTCCTCTCTTTCACTTTCTTTTTTGTTAAATCTGTGAAAAGCTTAGATGAGATTGATGATGCACATGTAATTGATACTGAGTTTGGCACATCTTGAAATCATGATGCCATGATCTTTTCAGTCACTTTCTGAGATCTTTTCTTTAAAAATAATTTCCTGAATGCTCAATATTTAATATCTTTCTGCCAACTGAGAGGAAATGTATCTGTTCTAAGAAACAGACTCTATCACTGAACAATAACACCTATAATAATCTGGTACCTACTGCATTTGGCATATATGTGCATAAATATTACACATTAAATATTTTTAAAAACATTTTAACATTAACACTTTGTGATTGGCTTATTTTTCCCATTTCACAGATGAAAAAACTAATACTTACAAAAATATAAAAACATAATGCATTCAGACAAGCCATGCAACAATTACTCTATACCTATTAAATATCCAACACTATAGTACATTCTGAGAATACAATGGATAACAAAATCAACCAGGAACCTTGCCATAACAGACTTATACTCTAATGAGGAAGGTGGACATTAATCAAAAATCACACAAATATATGAAAACTCAAAACTGAAATGATGTTAGAAAAAGAAGTATTTGATGTTATTTGAAGCATTTGATTTGGCCAAGTCAGGCAGAACACAATAACCCCATACCGTCAGTAGAACTTGAACTTTAGAGATAATTTTAGAATTACTCTAAATTACTGCATTCTTGTTATGTGGGTAGGTTGCATTTTTCTTCCATTCTTGACTATATTCTGCATATACACTATGAGGAGGGACCTTCTTCCATCTAAATATTTAGAGAACCTAGAGGAAGAAAAACAAACAGTAATTGATGCTGAGAGTGTGTGTGTGTGTTGGAGAGAGTTTGAGCAGGGAAGGAGGAGAGAACCTATTGTTTGCTTCTCATCTCAGGCTCCAAGAAGCCAGAGAGGCTAACTCTATGGGAAGCTGGACACAGCTGTTCTAACAGGCTGCACTGAAAGCTATAACTAAGCCCCACATAGATAGTCAAGAGGCTTCTGGTCCAGAGATATATCCAGATAGCATATTTTTTTGTTTAAATTTTTACCCCATTAGACTCACCTCTTGGATCAAACCTGGCTCTTCTTGGCATGGGTGCCACACACCACCTGGCTGCTTAGCTCCCTTTGTTTTATTCCCTGGCTTGACTCGATTTTCTTGAAGCACTCACGATTTCTGATTTGTCTCTCTAAACTTAGATACAATATCCTGGTGTCTACTTAGTGATTTGAGAGTCAATTGCTACTTTGGGAGGGTACCAGTAGTCAGAAGATCTATATTTAAATCTTGATTCTTCCACTTATCAGATGGTGCAAGGTAAATTAACCTAATCTTCCTAAACTTCTGTTTTCTCATCTATAAAATGAGACTAATAACACCTACCTTCTAGGATTGCTGTGAAGATTTGTTGATATATACATTTCAAAATGCTTAAATGTTTCCAAGTGTTGATTTTTCACATTCTTAACACCAAACATTATTGTGTACAATGCTGAAAATTTTTAGTGTGAGATTACTTCAGTCATAAATGTATTGAGAACAGATAACATGTTCCACATACGTAAAGCATTGAGAAGATTAGAAATACAGTCTGGTTCAGAGCCCCCTCCCACCCGCACGCACTACGACATATACATCAATAAAACTCCATCCTTGAGAAAGGCATTATGAGATGTGCTGTGGAAGGGACCTGTATGCTATCTTAATGTCATGTTCAGATTTTCAGGTAGAGCTAAGGTCCTTGAGATATAAACTATGTCGTATTTTTTCCTTTATGGTTCCCAACGCCCTTAAGCATAGGAGGCATTTAATCATAATTTGATAACCAAATAAAACCTCATTTCTGTTAAGTCTATATAAGAGTTCTACCATCACCCATGACTTTTTCTAAATCTTTCTCTATTGTTTTAATTGGAGCTGTATCTTTATTTCACACAACATCTTGGAATTCTACAAGCCTACAGTCCATTGCTGAGAGTAACATTCCTTTTCTTTGTAAATATAACTTATGATTCAAGGGTTAACTTCCCCTACTACCTAATACCAAAGATTGATTAATAAGATCATATTAATTTGCCAACTAATATAAGATGCTATATCATGATCATATTCTGTCATAATTCCAGACTGATAAAAGATTTATCATTATTTGAGAACGCCTCCTTCACACTTATTCCAAGTTATTCTAATACTTAAAATGTTGTCTGGTACTTCCTAATATATATTTCATACATTAGCAATGAAGTCTTTCTGTGGCTATTTTCATCTACAGGTTGGTTTCTCTAGAGATAGCTGTTGTTATCCCTGACCTGGAAGGACAGGTAGTGAACAATAGTCTTAAAATGTGGATTGAGGCTGTATTTATATATAAATTTAATGAGGTCCAGTGTGGCTGCTCGATTTATTAATATTTTCGCAATCTTAACAATCAGTGCTGATGGCTATGTGGTCAGTTTTTGGGGGTGATGTTGCTGCAGGCTCTTCTGGTCATCCCAGATAGCTGCTGCCTGGAGGGAGGTTATGATTGTAAAGTTTGTGTCCATTTTGTGAGTCAGAAATACAAGCATCCCTAGTTATCAGCATCCTTTCCATATGCTACTTCTGACTGACACCACAAAATACAGGGGATTATTCTAATTCATAACTAGTGAGTGGGTTGGGCTGTGTCACTTATGAGCTGACAGAATCTGCTAGCAAAGCAAATATCCTGCAGTTCACAGATTTATGAGGCATTGGCAAAAGCCAGAAGGAAGAGGAGTGAGAGTTATGGTTCTCAATGTGGAGTAAACTTCTATTGGTGTCAGAGGGTAGAGGACAGAAGGGTCCACAGAAATAGAGGATCTTATAACCATATTCCCTATAATAAAAATACAATGAAGAAAAATGACTAGGTATTTCCAAGTAGGCACCATATAGTACTGATCTATGCTGAAGAAATGGATGCCACATTTAACTTCTAGCTCCACAGAAATTTTTTCTCCCGGTTTTTTGTTTTTGTTTTTTGTTGTTGTTGTTGTTGTTGGGGAAGGGCAGAGGTTGGCAGGGACTATATAGTCTAAGTCAATATAAGAATGATTCTTTTAACAGAAATAAATTATAGACACCATATTAGAATAAATCCGTTTTGTAAAGAAAAACATGTCATCAATTAGAGACCTCTTTTATTATTATTTGGTTTTAGTGAAGGAGTGAATCACATTAGGGTCATACATGCAGGAGCTTCTAGGTGTGACTCAAATTTATATATCCAGTAATGAAGGGTATGTTCATATTAGGTCCCTACTGTGACTAAAATACCCTTCTGTTGTAAACACCTGTTTATGTCCTAGATTCTTCTCCTTGGCTCTGACCTTCTCAAGGGCAGAGATCATTGGTTCCCCAGTCTTGCCCCTAATCATCTAGCCAGCATAGAGCTCATCTTTGTAGCAATTTAATGAATATTTTCAGAATTGACTTGAATAATTGATAAAGCCCCTCTTCACACCTCAGAACTCTGTAGGAAAATCACAAAAGTACATTCTCTAGAAATATACACCATCTCATAAGTCACTCTCCCACAAAGTCAGCTTTGCAAAAGTCCTTCTTCCAACCATCTACCAGATGAAGACAGGTTCTTATGTTGTGTTTGAGGTGTCAGCACTTCTAAAACTCACAACAACAGAAGAAAGTAAGCTTTAGATTTCTCCAGCAATTTCAGAAAAGTAGCTTTCCCCAGAGGGAAGAAAATTCCCTCAGGAAACATAGCTTTCTTTTTTATTGGCCATAATAACCTGCCTGGCTGATCCGAGTAGCAGGGGTTGGAGCACTAATGGTCCACTCTGGTAAGGATGCACATGGTACTGCTGGCCAGAGGCCCAAAATGGGCCCACACGTACAGAGCATGGATACGCTGCATGATTCAGCAACATCTGTGGCTGTGCATTCAGATACATTAAAGGGCAGGGAACTGGAAGCTAATTCACCCAGAAAGACAGCCATAAGGAACATAAGCATATGGTGCCATGGAGTGTCTGAATTTACTTCCTGGAGACTTTTTCCCCTGAATCTAGCCAGTTGAAGGCCCTGGTTAGTTTCCCTCTCAACTCTTCAGAAGGAAAATAGTCCTGGTTTTGGTCGATGGAACACAACAGGGATTTAGTAGTCTAGGGAGTTTCGGAGTCCTCTGGAGAATGTATCTATAACAAAGATGTGGGCAAATTGATTTGAGTCATAATGCTGAAGCTTGCAAGGCAAGAAACTGTTTTTTTTTTTTTTACATAGCATATATACTGATTAGTTAAAAATAAAGTTGTTAATGTGATGCAGAAAAATATGTAATAATGACTTTGAAAATTTAGCATAAATGTCGATAGGCTTGAAATATGAGACAGAGGAATAAAAGTTGCCATATCCGTGATATTTTATGCCCTGTTATCTTATGCCAGAGTTGGAGATCATTAAATTTATTGCTCAAGCTAAAGTTTGTTCAGTGTTTATTTAACTCAAAGTTTTATTAATCTGATTAAAGTATGCATTTGGGATAAGCCAAATTCAGCTATTACATGAAATATAAGTAATTTCCAGAATAATCAAGTATGACTGCTCATTTTAACCTGCATTTAACTACAGTATATTTCATCCAAATTCAGGTGCAAGCTACATAGTATAATGCAAAGGAGTTCAAATTAAAGTCTCAGAGGATGCCATTTATTAGCATCTCCATAACTTTAAAAAATACAAAAACTTGAACGCGTAAAAGAGAAAAAACTACCATGCCATTTGGGCTATCAGTTTGCATAGCCTACGTTGTGACCAGTGCTGCTCCTTTGCCATAAACTTGGAGTGGATTATGGAGAAGTTGGTATCAGGTTGACATACTCATTATAGGAAAATTTACATTTAGAGATAGAATTTCTTGAAGAGGGCACTGAAGGGATCTTACCAATGCCTATGTTGGGGGAATATTACCTGGACACCACTGACCTTTATACTATTTATTATGTACCTAGGATATCACTAGTAAGTGCTGTGTAGGATTCAAATATCAGAGAAACCGTGCTCATTTAGCCTTTTCTTTTGAGGAATTTAAAACAATTCAACTTATTTGCTTTTAAAAGACTTGTGTGCATAGAAACTGCTAGAGAGAAGAGTGTAAGAGAAACATACAGAGGAAGAGATAAGAGTTCCTTAAGTTAAATTAGAAAAAGAGAGATAAGTCTTAGGTCAAACCTACATGAGGAAAGAATAATCTGACTTGCAGAAATAGAAGGTGCAAGAGATAGGCTACAGATTCAGAGAAAGAGTGAAGCAGAAGTAGGTACAACATGCCCTAAGAATGGTGCAGCCATGCCAGCCTACTTAAGAGTGAGGGCCTCTGGTGGTATATCCAGAAACTGTTGGACAGTTAATGTGAATTTAAGTACAGCTGAGTCCCATACTGAAGCCCAGAGAGTTTAAAAGACTTTGCCTGGCACATCGCTAAAATGCGGCAGTGATGTGACTCGACTCAACTTTAAATGCTATCTCCAATACTATACGGCTGTCTCTTTCTAGGTTTAATGGAAGTTATGTCTCTGGGTTGTACAAGATTAAAGTGGTGTTGACTCTGGACTCAGAACCATCCTATCACAGTTATAGGGTTAACTGTCAAGGGAGTTATCTAATAACATCTGAAATGACCCAGGCATACTCTAGCCAGCCTACCTAGAAACCGTTAATTTGTACTTTCAATGGAATCTTTATATTTATTTCCCTTAAATTCCTTCCTGACTTTAATAGATGAGATATTATTGCCGTGGTGTGTTTTATTTCCTAAAATATGTAACAGTGCATAAATAGGACATGTAGCTCTCCAAACTCAGTTTGTTATATAGCACAAATAATCCCACAGGAACAGTCTGTAGCTGACATGCAACCTCACCTCCCCCAAATCGACTAATGTAAGTGAAATGTAAATTGCACCGTTATCACGTTATATGCTAACGTCAGTGTGGTGGAGTTTTCTATGGGTTGCCATGACAACCCCAGCTAAGATAAAAAGATAAAAATGAAACTGGTATTCACAATATATATTTACCTAGAGTTTATTGTTTATTTTGTCTTCTAGGCTCTTCAATGGCCAACAAGGAATTATTATTCAAAATTTTAGCACAAGATCCATTCTCACTGTTACCAATGTGACACAGGAGCACTTCGGCAACTATACTTGTGTGGCAGCCAACAAGCTAGGCACGACCAATGCGAGCCTGCCTCTTAACCGTAAGTAATGCAGTGGTGCCAAAATGCTTCCAGGGGCCTCTGGGCCCCCATCCATCAGTAGAGATAAAACCTAAGAATGGAGTATGTTCATTTTAAAACTCAACCTGATGTGACCCATTCCTTACAGGTGACACATTCCTTACACATGGAAACTTTGCCCCCAAGTCAGATAGTTTTCCAAGAATTTTACAATCCCTGTAGAAGTCTACATGTGTATTAAAAAAAAATATTAGAGCTGAGAAAGGAAAACATACATAAAAAATAGGGCTAACTGAAAAAGTGTCTTTTGGCTGAAGTCAGTAGATTTGGTGAGATTTGGCTTTGTTGAGATTTGGCTTTGTTTTCTGTTTTTTTAAATCTATTACATAATCTTGAGGTATAGATTAACATGGCTTATATTTTACTTTTGGTTGGTTTTTATCAGACGTTCATCTTGGGATAGCCAGAATTTCACATGCCATACATAAAATGAAATAGTAAGTAAATGATCATAGGCAAAGTATTTTATCCATATAGATAATATTTTTACTCAAATTTGTATTTTAAAATAAAATTTAAGATTTTATTCAAATAAATACTACATATCTAATGTGTCTTACTTCCTAAGGACTAAAAATTAATAAAGAAGCACAAACACAAGGATTGGGTAAAGGGATAGAAAACTCCATGAATGTTTCCTCCTCCAATTAATTTTACTGTTGTTTAGAAGCTGAGTAACCAACAAATTTTTGCAGCCATAAAGTATTCTTAATTTTGAAATCAAATATTTCTCAAAATGTTCAAAGAGTATACTGAGAGTACTGAGTACACTGAGAGTTTACTACAGAGAGTATACTGTCTTTTCAGTGCCACAAAGTTATCTGAATTATCCTTATCTCTTACAGTTAATATGTTGTGGTAACTTGACAAATGTATATTTGTCTTATGATCCTATTATAGTAAGCTATCCCTGAAAAATGTGAATATTGTATAGTTCATCATAGACATCATTTCCATTTTAAAGACATGATAATGGTATATATGATGTTCCTACGACTTAAAAATATACTGTAGGGCCGGCCGAGGTGGCTCACGCCTATAATCCCAGCACTTTGGGAGGCCAAGGCAGGTGGATCATGAGGTCAGGAGATCCAGACCATCCTGGCTAACTCTGTGAAACTCCATCTCTAGTAAAAATACAAAAAATTAGCCGGGCACGGTGGCACAGACCTGTAGTTCCAGCTACTCGGGAGGCTGAGGCAGGAGAATTACTTGAATCTGGGAGGTGGAGGTTGCAGTGAGCCAAGATCACGCCACTGCACTCCAGCCTGGATGACAGAGCAAGACTCCATCTCAAAATAAGTATATATCTATATATGTATACTGTAATTAAAGTTTCCATGATTTATGAGCATTAAATTACCATAATTTAAGAACTCTGATGTTAAATAAAAATGTATCAGTTGTATCACATCTTTTATTATCCTAGCCTAATATTTTGTAGTAACCAATTTGAAAGAAAAACATTGATTGTCATGCAATAGTTATAGTATAATATGCTTGCTTAAGTTTCTTCCATGGGGATGATTTATGTAGTGAAATTATGAATAATATAAACCATTGAAAATATTATAAAGCAGTGTGAATTCCAATTTAATGTAAATATTGATACTTCTTTGGTATATTATTAATATTTTAAATGGTTTAAATATTCAAGCACTTGAAAGAATAAATGAATTAACAAGGCAAAGTAAAGAAAAATTTAAGGCTTAATAACATATTAAGTTTTGCTATTTAAATTTCTAAATTACATTCTGATTTTCAAAACTGAAACATTAATGAATGTGAAAAATTAGGGACAAATGCCACTTGTGTAAATGTTTGTTTTTCTCTGGCAACCTTAATACAAACGTCTGGAAATAATACACTGCTGAAAAGGCTTCTAAACATGGTGCCTTCAGAAGGGACTAACCATCTCTCTCTGCCACTGACTTGCTGTATGTTGAGGTGCTACTAAGTACTAGTACAATTTAATTAATTTGTTAATAAAGGCAAAATGTGAAAATCTCATCTGTAATTATGAACATAACCCCAGGAGTTTGAAGAAATGTCCATATATTCAGAACCCCTTGTATGACCTCATCTGAAGCTCTTACTGCACTAAGCATTTTTATTTTGTCTTATAGTTATTTTTATATATTTTCCATCTCTCCATTAAATTATAACTTAAGAAGACAGGATCAGGCCGGGCGTGGTGGCTCATGCCTGTAATTCCAGCCCTTTGGGAGGCTGAGGCGGGTGGATCACGAGGTCAAGAGATCAAGACCATCCTGGCCAACATAGTGAAACCCTGTCTCTACTAAAAATCACCAAGCATAGCTCCTGCTATTTAATAGGAAATTAGTATATCTTTAGTAAATAAATAAATTAAACCTTGAGTAAATGAATGAATGGATTAATGAATAAATAAATGAGTGAATGATCTTTAGCTGTAGAATTTGTACTTAGAATTTTTATTGTACTCTACAGATACAAGACAATATGACTGTAATTACAAATAACACATTATTAGCTTACTCTGAAACAGACTCTATTCTAATTTTTTTAATATGAACTTGTTCATTTGATTCTCACACAATCCAAAGAGCTAGATTCTGTAATTCTTCTCTTCTAGATAAGGAAACTTAGAGAATATAAATGTGGCTGAAGCCAAGTGGTTAGTAACAAAGCAAAGCCTTAAACCCTGACAATCTGGCTTCTGATTCCAAGCTTTTAACTACAATGCCTATAACTGGCAAAGCACTAGATGTAGGACAGAAAAGGATTAGTAGGACTGGAATTCCATCCTCAAGGAGTTCTCAGGTGAGTGAGATGTGAGAAACAAGCAAGCAGGTAACTATAATGTAATATGATCAGTGGTACCATAATGGGGCAGAGAAGATGCTCTTACTGTAGTCTCAAGGGTCATTAAAGAACTTTCAGCTAGAGTAGCCAGTCCTACTATTTGAATTATAACTAAGGTACAACTCAAAACAGCATCTTAGCAATGACTATGTCATTTTCTGGGGCAGAACTTTGCAGAGCTCATTCAACAACAATCATATGCACAAAGTATAGTGGCACAAATAAGAGAATGATCAACTCAGACTCAATGACTGAGGGAAGAATATAGAGGAGATGCCCCTTGAGCTAAAGGTGATTAGGATGAGCCTGGGTGTGGGAATGGTGACGGAAGAAAGAGAGAGAAGCAAGCACTCTAGTGTGGAACCGCTCATGTAAAGACATGGCAGTATGAAACAATTCAATACATTTGAACACACTATAGTATTTTAATATGGCTAGAATAAAAGGTAGAAGGAGAGTATTGAGAGATGAGGGTAGACAAGTTGTCAGGGATGAGGATAGGAAGGGTTGAAATGAGTTTGGGCTGTATCTTGGGTTTAGAGAGTTACGGAAGGATTTTAACAAGGGAATGGTACAAACAGATTTGGTTTCCAAAAGACACTCTTAGGCAATGTGGACTGCTAAACCCAGATATTAAACTTTTAATACTAAAGGCAAAATAATAATAACACCAAAAAGAATAGCAGAGGTGAGAAATTGAGAGATAAATAGGAGATAGGCATTAATGACCAAATCTGGCAAGAAAGGAAAGGAGTTGCAGAGATCTAGATAACTCCCAGTGTTTCGTTGGGGTGAAGTTAACCAGAATAAGAACATAAGAGAGGAAATAGGGGTTTTAGATTTTAGGAGGAGGTAGAAATTAAAAGAAAACAGTTAGGTTATTTCTAGACATTTTTAGTTCAAGGCAATGTCTAGTAGGTAGCTGGGTATAAAGTCCAGAATGGAGACCTAGATTTAAAGTTATCAGAATGGACATGGTAATTTTAACCAGGAGAGTAATTCAGACTCCTCATAGAAGCCATTAGAGTGAAGAGATTACCAAGGACAGAAATCCAAGTAAAATTAGCATCAAGAAGTGAGCCTAAAAGAGAAGCATCCTGCAGAAGCAAGCAAATTCAATGTGGATGAAGATGCCTGAGGAGGGTCAGCACTATGGATTTTTGTGCAAGGTGTGAGCGCAGCCCATTTTGGGAAGAATGAAGAATCAGCGCTGTCCTGTGCTACTTCTAGTCAGGAGACATCTGAAAATTAACCACTGATTCTGACAATTGGGCGGTTAGTTACTGGTGACCTTTGCCAGAGTAGTTTCTGTGGAAAACTGAGAGTAGAAGCCAGATTTCTGTGAATTAAGGTTAAATACATAGATGAGGAAATAGAGACATGAATAATAAACTGCTCTTTTTAGAGGTTAGGCTATGGAAAGAAGACAAGACTAATGTTATGCCTTGATGTCTAGCTGCTGGTCTGATTACGATTCCTTTCTGATTAATATGCCCAGTGGCTGTGTGTATATCAGCAACTCCCTGACCTGCAAAGGTATAACACCCTAGCGTTTGATGAACCATACTGTAGTGAACTTGCCATGTTTTCTGGGTTTTTTTTTTTTTTTTTGCAAGTCTCCAACATTTTCAGCTTGTTTGCCTTTTTCTCACATCTCTCTTGGGTCCCAGAGAAATAAGCAAAGGTTTTGATTTAACATGGGCCGAGCGCTGTGGCTCATGCCTGTAATCCCAGCATTTTGGGAGGCCAAGGCTGGTGGATCACTTGAGGTCAGAAATTCGAGACCAGCCTGGCCAATATGGTGAAACCCTGTCTCTACTAAAAATATAAAAATTTGCTTGGTGTGGTAGTGAGCGCCTGTAATCCCAGCTACTCAGGAGGCTGAGGCAGGAGAATCACTTGAACCCAGGATTCGGAGGTTGCAGTGAGCCGAGATTGTGCTAGGCCTGGGGACGCAAGCAAGACTTCATCTCAAAAAAAAAAAAAAAAAGTGAAGACACCTTAAACCCCTTTATTGTCCATGGCCTGTAGGCTTTAGGCAGTAATTGTAAGAGAAACTGTAATTTTAAGTACAGGTTTTAGTAATTTCATCAATAGAATTACTTTTATTATTTAAGGTAAAAATGTATGTTTTCTCAAGTAAAGAGAAAGCAAACTTTATGGTGGTAAAACTACAGGAAAGCTAGTATACAATGAAGATCCCTCATCCTCTAGATTCTCTGTCCAAAAATTCCTGAAAGAGTTCTACATTTTAAAAAGTACAAAATTGAAAGTGAAGAGAAGGAAAGACAGAATATTCTACAGACCACTGTAGATCATCCCTCAGGAAAGAAGTGCTTCAACAAAATTAATAATGGATGACAGTATGCCAACTATTCATAGCCAGATTCCTTATTGAATAAAAAATTGGGGCTTCAAAAATATTTGTTATTTTATTGTTATTTTTCACTGTGTATTTTTTTTCCTGAACGTGAGCAACTGAAAAAAAATGTTTCTTCTAAGTCTGTTCTTTAAAGACTGTGAACTGAGTAGTCCCATTCTGCCATCTATGGGTCCAATTCATCAAATGTACACTATTACTTAAGAGGGAATTCAGTAGTCAGTAAAAACATAGTCATTTCTATAAGTAAAACATGTTGTACATGCTTTGTTTCTCACTTCCACAAAAGTACAAATATTTATTATAGGACACGTATTCAAAGACTTGCCATCTAGTGGGAAATAGGAGAATTAATTAAGATGGAGGAAAGCTGCATAAGCAAAGTGCTTAGAATTCACACAGCCTTAGTTTAATACAACTCTCTCCTGAGACCTAATATATGGAAATATTTGGTACAAACTTAGCCTCATTGTTGATAAAGACTAATTGCTTATAGTCCGCAAATAGATAATGATAATATTGCTATGATGTGTGAATGCTAAACTCCCCTCTCAGGTGTTCCTAAAAATATAGTGTCAAATCTTTTGCTATAATATAGGTTCTACAGGTTCTAATGATGCTATAGAGAAGTGTGTGTGTGTGTGTGTGTGTGTGTGTGTGTGTGTGTGTGCCTGTGCACTCATGTGTATGCATTTATTCAAAATAACAAAGCATTTGTCTCAGAAATATTATATATAATACATTCAAAGGACTCATCAAAACTTTGTTTCTTCCCTGCCTTAGCAACCCTATGGAGACAAGAATGAAGTCCCAATTTTAAGTGCTTTATGCAGTCAGGGCTTTTTTAACTTTCTGGAATGTCTCCTTTCATATCAGAGAAAATTTCTTCCCAGCTTGTTTAATGGGATGGGAATCTCTTCTTTTGAGATAAAAAAAGAAGTCAGTAGCCGGTATCCAAAAGGAAATGGAAGAGGCTACTGGAGAAAGTAAGAATGCGAGTAATGTAACAGTTTTTCCCTGGTTAGATTCAACTGATGCAAGCGAACAGTACCTTTTGACTGACTTGTTGAATATGAAACTAGCTGTGCCCTTGCAAGTAATATTTCAGCTCTCTGCTTGCTTCAGATATTCCCACATGCCAGTAAGCAACTGTATGGGCTCTGTTACTTTTGCCTATTATAATGAACCCTGAAAGGTGATACCACAAATGTGAATGACTCATATTTTAGATAGAAATTTATCTCTCCTCTTGAAACTTAAAGGAGATAGAGTTTTCATTTTGGTTGAAAGAGGCAGTAATAAATTTAGACTTGGTGATTATTGAAGACGGAGTGCTGTGTAAGCCAACCTGCTTTATCCTCGCAGCTTTGAGATGTTAATGAGAAGGCTTTCCTGGGTGCTCTAGTAATAAATATTTCACAAAAATTAGGTTTGCGGTTGTAGGTAGAATTTGATCCAGCTATACAGGCCTATTGAATCGTTCTCCACCAAACAAAAATAACACACACAGACATAATCATCACACAAATCATGAATGTATACAAATTTGCTGAAATGGAATAGGAGTAAAGCAAGAGAATATTTTTCCTCCCCAATCTCATACCTGGAACATGTATGTATTTTCATGAAGATAGACACAAAATGGTCATTTAGTGGCATATGGGAGAGATGATAACCAGCAGGTTGAAGCAGTCACAATGACTGTTGAAGTTTATGGTGCTCCAGGTCACCAAATTGCCTCTAGTGAAAACCACATGTCAGTTAGGGGAGCTTTAGTTACGTTTGTTAATTAACAGAAATTTGGAGATAGAAGATGTCTCAGATTTTACATATTCAATTTTCTTCTAACTTTTTAAAGCAATGAAATCCTTTACTTCTCCAAATAAAACCCATAACAAAGATAAAACTGGAGTTACTTGGTTGAATTGGAGATAAGTCTCATTTTCCTACCCATCACATTACATAGCGGCCTTGAAGCCTCTCAAGATGTCATACAGTTCCATAAAATTTGTTTTGAAAACTTTTTGTCTAAACTATTTTTTTCACTTATAGGTGAGGAAACTGAAGCCCAAACAGGGTGAGTCAGAGTCCACAGACAAGCAACATAACTAGAGCTAGAACCTCGTTTTTCCTGCCCTTGTTCCAGTGCTTTTCCTACTACACAGGTGGAACACCAAAGGCTTTGAATCAAGCAGATCTGCGTTAAAACTGTAATTCTGCATGTAGGATTGTGGATAGTTTAGTCATCTCACCTATAAAATAGGGAAAAATAAACTATTTTTATAGGGTTACTGCAAAGATTAAATTAGAGGACATGCAAAAGGGCCAGTAACACTGCTAGTCTAAAACAAGTTCCTATTAAATGCTAGTTTCCTTTTCTGTCCTTGTTATGTATAATTCAAATGTTGAAGGGTAAACACAGGCAAGCACAGATCTATATAACCTGAATGACTGTGTGACTTTATTTCACTGGATAGACAAATTAACAGCACTGGTTCTTTGATTCAGTTATTAATGCACTATGTATATCATTATGATATTGTCCTTTTTATTAGAATTATTAATTAAATCAGCTATGCACATAAGCATTCACTTGTAATGAGTAAAAAAAATGGGCAGGTTGATAGAGAGGTTGTACAAGATTAATTACTCTACTGATGTGTTTCTCTCAGGTTAAGAGGCAATTTGACAGCAGCATCTTCAAGCTACTGGTACAGCACATACATTCCCCACAGCTGACAAAGGGTCAGTACATTCTGAAAGGAAAGGAAGCTTTAGTATTTGGTGTTGTCATTTATCAGCCTTGAAATATAGCTTGCTTATGAGGATTAGGTACCAAAAAGATAGGGAAAAATAAGAAAGTTTCCAATTTAATCATGAAATTTTACTAGAATCCTTACCTTGGAGTCAAACTGGCCTTATATTGGAGAGCTCCATAGCACTTAACTGCCTAGCCTCAGTATACCAATCTATAAAATGGGGAGACTGGACTGACTAATCTCCATGTTACTGTTACCTTTCGGCTATAATGTTTTCAGATCCTAAGAAATCTATGCATGTTTAAAAGACAGTAGTACGTATGTATTGATTGTTATTTTTTAAAGTTAAACTTACTCCTTAACAAAGTAGAAGTGCTGCCAATATTTTTACCTTCTGTATATTTTTGTTGTTATTGAGATCAAAATTTTTTTTGACAAAAAATGCATTTTAATGTGCTTGTCTCTGTAGTGAGTGTCCATAAAACTTAGCTCAAGAGCACCGCTGGCCTAATTATTTTGTCATCTCTACACAGAATTTTACTCTCCAGAGGAATTTTCTTTATGTTCACAGTTGCAACAATCTTGGCTAGTAACCTATGAAAATGGCGCTAGAATAGACCTTCTTGCTTGCTGTTTTATTTCACATAGCTCTAATTCTACAACAAATTAGGCCAAAATGTGACCTGAGTATATGAGGATTGTGGCTATTAGGGCTTTGTAAAAATGAAAACATGCCAACATTTCCAGTCAAAGCAAAACATATTAACAAAGTCTTTCTTCAGTATGTCTTTCCTGATCTTTTCTCTTACAAAGCCGTTTGGAGGTCCTGTGAGACATTTCTTTCCCAGCACTTCTAAGAAGTTTTTTGGAGCCTAATACCCAATGTGCACTGTGTTCCCTGTAATTGTGACTCAATCTAAAGTGGGATCCAATGGTTTGAGCACATAAGGTAGCAAAGTCTGAGCCACTGTATCACCTTCACTTCTGTGCTGTGATTTCTTTCTCTGAAAATGGAAATGTGACCCCTAATAAAAGATCCAGGAATATGTGTGAACAAAATGATTATTATGAAGTGCTCAGTGCCATTGTGATTAAACTTCCTATTTCTCCTCAGTCGGAGTGAAACATAGTTAATAGGGCACTCCACTAAACGAAAAGGTAAAGCAAGATTGCCTCATTGTTTGCCATTCTGATGTTCCAGATAAAGGTAAAAAGAGGAGGAATTAACTGTGAAAGCAATAATATTTCAGTGGGCCACTCTTTCTCCAAAGCACTGTAAATTCAGTTTTAGCATCCATAAAACTGCTGGGGAAAAGACTGAAAATGGCATGTCTTCATTGAATGTGTCTATTCCGTGTGGACTGGATTTCCTTTCTTATAAATGTAATTCAATTGGGATTTCTCTACAGAGATGCAAATTAGCTATCCACCCAGTATATAGTTAAATAAGATTCGAATAAATCAAGAAAGACTTGCTTGTATGGAAATGTTATTTCACCTATGCCCTAGCCAGGCATTTATAATAGGTTGGATTTTCCAAATTTTAGCTTATTTTTAAGCAAGATTTCTCCTTCAACAGTTTTAAATAAATGAAGCAACTTCAGTTTCTAGCTCTAAAATGTGTTTTTCAGATAGTTGCATAATCTTCAGTTCCTTTCTTTGAGTAAATCCAATTACTGCATATGTGGAGCTGCCTAATTAGTGAGGCAGATCATAATTCTTGTTGAAGAACCATTAAAGTCACTACTCAGTCCACTTAAAAGGAATTTCAAGTTTTCTAAAATACTTTATAAGACAAGAGTAACAACATATTTTCCTAAAACTGGCAAAATAATAGTATATGCTTTAAGAATTAGTGACCATAACTACAGGGAAATTTGTATTTTCTCAAAAAAAAATATAACTCCTTAGGAGCACTGTAGTTTATAATATGCTTACAAAATGTAGATAATAACTGTAATCAAATTGACTAACATTAACTAAGTAGATACATTTTAGGAAGACTTGCATAAGCTATAGATGCACATCAACTCTGCAGGCTTAACTCTGCTGGAAAAGGATAAATTGAAAGGGTTTATTTCTCTCAAGCTAATATGTGCCTGCTGGAAGCCATATTTGACATCCTTTTTTACACCCATTTTGCTTCATTCTGCAGAACCACCTGTATTTCTCTAACATTCTTCCAGCCAGCAACACCTGAAAAAAATGAGCCTCACATGCTAAAATAATCTTAGACTGCCACATATCACCATCATGATAAATCTTCCATTTATTATTTTAATTTCCTGGTTACCATGCTCCTTAATTCTTTTCTCCCTCTTATTATTGTTATTGTCACATATTTTTAAAAGTTTTTTTTTAAATTACTGACTCACATTAGTGATAGGCTCTCACCTGTTATTTATTGATTATTTATTTACTTTTACTTTCTGTATCCTTTCCTCTTATTTTCTTTCTCTCATTTTTCCCCAACTTAGGACTTAAATCATCACCAAAAGAGACAGATACATGCTTCTCTAACCAAGAGTATAGATTCAGAATGGAACAAAACAGGCTCTGAATAGGCAAGCCCGAAATTGCTTTTGAAAGCTTCATCACTGAAAATGTAATCAAACTTAGCTTACCCAAAATTGATTTAAGTTACAGCCTAAGGGCCAACCTTTGACCAGGGCAGTGTTCACACTTGCATTGATTCTGCCTGCAACTGAATTACTCAGGCAATTCTGTGCGCTTTCAGCTTTAGCCCTGGAGTGCAAATGGCCAATTTGGGAGGCAACTTGCTTGTGCTTGAAATTTGCAGAAAGATTTTCTCATACATTTCTTGGGGAAAGCAGGCTTACTTTTTAAAAATATTATCTTAGTCACAGAATTGGCTGCTCAAAGCATATTTTTGTTTTCTTGTTTTCATATTTGTTTTGATTTGAGAAAACTTTGTTTCCCCCAGAGAATCTCTTCTGACTTTGAAAATATGAGGTCTACTCCTTTCATATGTGTACTAAAATTTAGAGGAAATGAAAATTAATGAGAAAAAATAAGACAAAATAATATGCTGCTATTAGATAGAGGGAAATGCCAGAAACACATTACATTTTATAGTTCTGGAGGCAAAAGTGAAAAAAATTACGATTAGGAAGCAAAAGAATACTCTATAGGTCTGTATAGAATTATATTCTATGACAAATCCCTCCCTTTCCAAAATATTTTATAAGATTGGCATGAAAAAACATTACAAGATGATTTTCTGCATCATAACAGGCTTTTGTTTAACATTTATATTTTTCATAGTTTCTCCCTTTGTACTGTATATCAATTGTATATTATCTACCCTACTCATAAAACTTCTTTCATTTTCACATAACTATACCATCTCCATGTGTTTGTTTCACATTATTGTAAAAAAGATTCAATTGCATACCTTGCAAAAACGTCTCCATATTTCTATTCAGTCTTCCTAAGTAAGATTTTAATGGCCTCACTATTATACATTTAGTGGTGAATTGTAAAATATTTAACTGAAGTAAAGGATGTGTGTAGGTCAGGCATAGTACCTGGCTCCTATAATCCCAGGATTGTGTGAGGCTGGTGCAGGTGGATTGCTTGAGCCCAGGAGGTTAAGACCAGCTTGGGCAACATGGCAATACCCCATCTCTACAAAAAATAAACAAAATTAACCACGTGTGGTTGCATACACCTGTTGTCCCAGCTACTTGGAATGCTGAGGTGGGAGGATCACTTGGGCCTTAGGAGGTCAAGGCTGCGGTTAGCTGAGATCACGCCACCGCACTCCAGCCTGAACCACAGAGTGAGACTCAGTCTCAAATTAAGTTTTAAAAATAATAATATCTGTAACAAAATTTACAAATAATAAAATATGCAATTATCTTTATTGTAAATTCCATATAGTCAGTTGCTTCTCAGAGATTCT
Source organism: Cacajao melanocephalus (assembly GCA_963573385.1). Classification (NCBI taxonomy): domain Eukaryota; kingdom Metazoa; phylum Chordata; class Mammalia; order Primates; family Pitheciidae; genus Cacajao; species Cacajao melanocephalus. The sequence goes on along the minus strand of CAUYLG010004972.1, from coordinate 56,082 downwards.
TTCAATGATTTTTGCCAGAATCGTGTATCTGTAACCAGCCTATGATTGTAATCCATGTATGAGACATGCATGATGTGGCACATGGAGCTGTATTCCACCTATGAGGATTATTCTAACTTGAATAAGGGATGATATTTTCATGGTAATGAGACAGATGAAAATAACCTGTGCAACTTTTTTGCTGAGTCAAAGCATAGTTTTGGAATACTGCCAGAAAATTCCTCCAGTTTTTTGTGTTAATGTAATGGCTACAGCATGACACGTGTTACGTTTAATCCCGATTAACATTCACTTCATCGTTTTTTTAAGTCTCAACAATCAACTAAGCAATAAATCAACCTGCAACTTGGAGCATTTGCCAGTTTCCATGGTATAAACATTCCCATCATGGCTGATTTTAAGCTACCAAATGACGTTACTGAATGCAGAGTTGGGAAGAGATGTGCACACACCATTTTATAATATTTCTACAGTACAGACACAGGGATGTAAATAACCTGAAGATTATAAATAATAGTAAACTGTAGTAAAATAATTTGGAGGTAATGAGGTTGGAATAGTTATTGCATTTGTGTTTAGTATCATTTATTAATTCTAAACTTATAGAATTTAATTTTAATAATGGCTGTGTTTAATAACTCACAGAATTTCTAGAAAATTCTCAACTGGCTCTTATAATCTAGTATAAGCTAGCTTTAGCACGCTGCTGTCTACTTGAGTGGCTACAAAGGACAACAAAATTCCTCCACATATAACCTGCATGTTTCTAGACAAATTACATAACCTCACTTATCTTCAGTTAGTCCACCTGTAAAATGGAGTTAAAGGAGTAATACTTAGCTCACATGGAGATGGAAGAATTAAATAAGATAGACATAAAGTGCTTGGGTCCTAGTAGGGATTTATACATTATGGCCTTTCTTTACCCTCTTATATAACTTCAACGCCCTCCCCCCCATTATTTTTATAATTTTATTCACTTTATTTTGATATAAGGATGATTCTATTCCGTATCTCCAAATCCATATAATGACCTCTGACAAAACTGGGATTTTATTTTGTCTCTTTGATAAACTCTTGCTTAAGTAAATATTGTCACTTGCATGCCACATTTCTTGTTTAAATTTGCTGCAACACAAAACATTTCCTTCTTACCATTGACCCTTACTATGATTCATTCCCACTGCACAGTAGATTTTTAGTAACATTATTTCTTTAGATCTAAGGTATGAGGCTTCAGAGGATGTTTATTTTGCAATATTTTAATTCTATGAAGCCAGAGAGAAAAATATATAACCTGGTCATAAAAAGCATTCAAATATTAGGGCATATAAGCCTACAAATTAACATCACAATAGGTTCCAAATCCATTGTTATGTTTCCTCTAACCTGGCTAGAGTCAAGGGAGTCTATATATTAAAATGCTTTGAAATAGGTGGAATCAGTTCCCTTTCATATCATCCTCTCCCCTACAAAGAAAAAAATCTTAAATAGTTTTATTATTTTGTTTTCCGATTCTTCTTATTTAAAAGAAGAAAACACATTTGTAGGCTGCATGCTTGGGACATAAGATCAACCAGTAATGTCATAATTTTAAAACTTCAGTATTTACTCACTTATTCAGTTTATTGACTATCTATCTATATGCCTAGTCCCATGCTGTGTTGGGAATATAAAGTTGAGCTAAAATAACTTGATTCATAACCTTTTGGAGATTGTCAATTTTGAAAGGGAGGTTGGCAACCCAAGCAGTTATCACAGAATGTAGCTAATTCTTAGGGATGATAGAAAGAATGACTAATGTAAGTGAATAATAGGAATCCCATGTGACTGGAACACAGAGGACAATTACAGGTAAAGTGGATATAGCTGGGCGAAAAGGAAGGCAGATGCTAGCTTCCAAAGTGGCCTTGCAAGGAAATGTAGTAAAAATAATATGAGCCAAAAACATCTTTTCATATACTATCACTAACTTTTAAAATGTGAGTGACAAATGAACAGTGATTACTAGAATAATGTAATACTTTAGTTCTTAAGATATGTCATAATGCATGTAAAATCATCCCAGTTACTAAGATGAAGCCTAGTGTTAGTCTCTGCCTTAAATTCTCTATGACTTTTGATACTCTCAGACAATGTACTTATTTATCTTCCCGTCATGTGTTTCTGGAAAATCATATATAGTTGTCCCAATTTTTTCTTAAAGGAAGAGTAATTACTTTACTGTTGATCTATTATGCTAATCAAATAGTAAGATAATAAGTACTGAGCTATTTAATGAGATGTTTAAACTTTTTTTAACATAACCTTCCCTAACTTTTTTCTAGTACACTGTTAGTCTGTTCATTAATTCATATCATATCTGTTTGGTCTAATCTTTTCCTTCAAATTATACAGGATGTTTCCAGAAGCGCCCCCCAAAGACATTTATGAGCAAAATCTTTCATCTCTGAGTAATGCAATAAATAGTCTTGCCCCTGAATGAATCCATAAAGAACTTCTCTATATGTAACACCTTGTCTTTTCATTAGAAAATTACCTAACTAATAATGGCATAATAACAGCTGACGAATAAATATTAAAACTTATTTTAGAGACCTGAAGAACAGACCATAAATATAGTTTACCAATACAGCTACTGTTTATTCTGTCTAATGAATTACTAATAATATATACTGTCACCAGTCCCAGAGCAACGAAGGGTTAAGTTCTCTAGAGGAGAACTTGCCTTGGTATGCTTGTTTTTCATTTCATTTTGTTTTGCTTTCATTTTTAATAACTTATATCTCTAGTCCCAGCCTACCATCTTAAAATTGGTTATAATAGGAGCTGGACGAGAGAGCTAAAATAGCTTAGTGCAAATCCAGCATCACTATTAATCAGCAAGTATAATATAAATGTTTATGTTTATCATACCCTGCTAACTTATGGGTGTGAGAAAAGAGAAGTATTGGGAGAGAAGTACAGCAGCCTTTATTCAGTATGGCTCATGTAAGATCAGACTTAGTATCTAGGCTCAATTAGAGAATAAGGAAAGGCAGAATGTAATGCACTGCTATATCTTGATACAGATAATCATGACTTCAGGAGTTCAGAGACAGTGTGTATCAGTACTGGGAAAAAATAGCTCCAAGCGAGTATTCTGCTGATGGTGATTCAGAATCATTATCTTCAAATATAAAGGAAAACATTATTATCTTTTGTGATTTAACAATAGTTGAATTCAACGTGAGATAGACCAAGCTTTTAACAGTTTTGGAAAATATTATGTTATGTTATTGTTGTTGTTATTGTCGTTGTTTACAAAGGAAAGTTCAGCAAAGAGACAAGCTTAGACAGAGGACGCTTTCAGACTAGAAACTGGGCTGATTATCCCATAGATAGATAACAGAAAAAATCTGGAACCCATTATAATATTTTGAAATGACTCTTTCAAGTACACGTGCATGTATATAGCTAGATTAAAAATCACCCAATATTGATTTCAGTTCTTCATGACCAGTACTATGTGTATTGATTGAAATCAACCCCTTCTAAAAGAGAAGGAGATATACAGTCATCTGGCTTTCTGTTTATATTTCTCACTTCAGAGGGTCTTGGCTGTCCCTCCAACGATGTTGACAGCTTTTTGAAGGTTTCAGTATAAGCTTCTTCATAGGTGATCCTTTAAAGCTATAAAATTCTAGCATGATTTATTTAAAATAACCTCTGAAATCCTAATGTCTAAAAGAAAGGTCTGGAAGGAAACAAAAGCAAATTACTTCATCTACATTTTAGTTTACCTTTAAAATTCTATTGAACCAAAGTGCTTACAGACCCTCTACCAAAAAGGCAGGAATATTCCAAAAACTAATTTATCATTTTTTATTCAATAATATTAAAATTATTTGAGACTTGAAAAAAAAATTACAATTCTGTGAATAGCTTTCTAGACAACTTCTCTAAAGCATCTGTGTTAGTTAGAATTAGGAACAGTGGCAAGTGTCAAAACCCAAAATAACAATGACTTAAACAACTTTATTTTTCTCTCACATGGAAGCCCACAACAGACAGTTCAGGACTTATAATAGCATCACTATATCAAAGACAGAGCCCCCTTCTATGATTTTGTTCCAGTTGATAACATTCATTCCCAGGGTTATTTTATGGACCAAGGTAGCCACTTCAGTCCAAAGCATCATATCTATGCTTCAGATTGTAGGAAGAGGAAAAGAGGAAGGAAAAGGTCTCATCCCCTCCTTTTGTAAAGACTTCTCCAAATCTATAGACAACACCTACAGTTATGTCCCACTGACCTTTACCTTCATGGCCACATTTATCTGCATGGGAAGTCAGAAATTTTGTTTTTCGCTAGTATTCTTTGCAATAAATTATGGTTATCTTATTATAGAAAAAGAATATGATGGATATTAAAAGAAAACTAGTAGCCTTTACTGCAGTCTGCCCCTTTGTGATGCAAATATCTAGGCATACCCTTCCTTGTCCATGTAGAACACACTCATTCCTATCAAAGATTGAAAACCATAGTTTCTTCATCAAGATGCTAGATTACTGAGGGCTCAAATCTCTGAGTGATTCACATTCTTCTTCATCAGCCTGATCTTCATCAGCCTGAATGTGACATGTTGTCTGATGATCTTGGGGTTAAAACAAGGTTTTTTTCTGCCACACACAAGCCCAACATACTATGGTGGAATATGAACCAGAAAACTGCAATAGGACTCTCATACTGAGTAGGGGAAACAGAAAAAAAAAAAAAAAAAAAAACAGCAGCCACTTATACACTGATGATCAGATCCTGCCAGTTGGAAGAGTCAAGACTCACTTTTCCAGCATTATAAAATGTTCCTTAGATAACTGTGGGCAGCCACTCATTCTGTGCTCTGGAAAGAACTCTCAAGTCCATTGTCCTCTGTGGCTCTGGTCTGTGTCCTCTTGGAAGTTCTTTCTTGGACACTCTGCTCCATGACTACATCTCAAGAAAGCACTGGGGCTGAGCAGCTTGCATGGCCCATTTTCTACCGCTGCAGACTGGGGACACAGAACCCTCTTTAAAGATTGAACATGTGTAACAGTAGACAAGGCCTGTGGTTTCTTTGACAAAACAATTTGCTCAAAAACCTACTAGTCTTCCACTACAGTTAATTTAATTTGTTAATAACATTAGGGAAAGATTTTTAAGTAAAGAGGGCTTTGAATGCTGATAGCTCCGGTGCCTCATTTACTATCGTCTTTGTTTTCTCTCAACCAAACAGCAGCTACACTGAGGAGATCCAAACTCGTGTGCTTGGTTGGCAAGGCAATACCCTTCGTCTTGTCCGTGCCCTCAAAGTTCACAGACTTCCTACAGCAAGTGTATTAGTCTTCTTTCATGTCAAGATTGATGCTTTTTAGCATTTCTCTACTGTTTTGTTTGGAGACAGAGCAATTGGCTTTTTCAACATTACAATATATAAATTACCAGGCTCTTCATCAATTTAGATTGTAGGGTGCACGAACTCCTCCTTTAGCAGAGGTATGTATATTCCTTCCTCTCTCTGTAGATCAGCTAGCACCATACTGAGTTTATGAGTGAAAGTGGCATAATATAGGCAACACATATGAGTCTTCCAAATTCTGTTATTCTTCCTTGAAAATTATCGCATTGCAGATTTAGTCTCAGAATAATTTTATATCAAACAACAAACAATGTGGACATCTAAAGATGTCCCAAATGAATACCTCAAATGAACAGGGTCCTAAGAATTATCAAAACTAAATGGACCCAGAGATAATCCAAATGGTTTATGTATTTTGAGTTGAATGAGAAGTTAATTATCTTCACTGAATAAGGAATCATATATACACAGAACATATGTGCATCACTTAATGTAGAATAAGTATGGGCTAAGGGAAATAAATTATTAAGGCTTCTAAGACATTCCCAAGTTCCTTGGGCTAAAATAGAACATACATGTATTGGAATGTGCTTGATCTTGTAGTGGTGGGACAATAACAAAGAATTACTAAGACATGAACGCTATTTTTAAGTCACTAATTATCTATAAATTCCCATCACCTACTTCATTCTGCTCTCGCTCCTCATTTTATACATGAAGAAATATTCCAGAAAGGAGAGGTAGTAACTATTCTTTGGCATAATTTGTTGATGGCAGAGCCTAGGTAAGAACTCAGTTCTCCTAGTACTTTATTTTTTGCAACTGTGTTAAAAAAGACTGTAGAAATCTGAGTCAATAACTGCGAAGTGTCTGAGATTTTACCCTACTTATAAGCTAACGTTAGCTTGCCGCAATTTCATGGATGCTGGCAGAAAACGCAAGACTCCTGGGTCAGAGATATAAAACTTTATTTCTCACAGCAAAAACAATAGGCAGAAAGTCAACATGTTTGCTTCAGTTTCCTAAGCCCCAGTTCCCATAGGGATAGCATGGCTGGCCATTATGGATGCGTGTACATGCATTAGTTTCTGTTACAAGAGAACAATATTGAGCTTAGGGAACACAGTATTTTTTGAAGCCAGTAAGTAAGCCTGCTCTTTTTCTCAGAGGAAGACATTACTTCATCCTGTAAGAAATGGTCTGAATAAAAGCATTTCCTTTTTATCCTCTACTTGGGTCTTCCATTCTTGGCATTCCCAACAAAACAGGTAACAACAAAACATGTAGCAGTGCAAGAGACCCATAAATGAGTGTCTCCCAGTAATCTGCAGATATAGAGAAATAAAAATGGTAGATGTATCCTTTAAAGGGCCACAGTCTATTAAATAGCTAGGCATTAGGGGAATTCCGGTTGGGTCCCAGAAGGGCCTTTTTAGGTCACCATAATCTAGATTCTGGGCCTCTATTTCAAAAATCTAGAGAGTCTTTCTTGTCCCCTGCCTAGGACTTAGAAGACTATGATGACAGACTGACACTGTCTAAAAAATATATGAGACTACAACATATATTCTGAATATACCCTAGAATATCAATTTATTAATTTATAATAATAAATTGGCTTGGTTTATAATATTCATATTGGCATGATCAGCTCATTCTGTTCCTAAAATGAACTACAAGAGAAGCCACATCAAAGTCAGAAGTAATTGTATTAATTCATTATGATAAATCACTGTCTGAAGACAGAAAATAGTTGAAGTCTGTAGACCAGCCATTCTTTCTCTGTAGGCAGACCTGCAAAAAACACCAGATCACATTCAGAAGGTTGTTTGGTGACCATGGGATCAGAAGAAGGGGAAATAAAGAAATCCAACATTTAATGACATTACTCTAAAATCAACATTGATTCATTCGTCTCAAAAATGTGGCGATTTTTTCCAATAGGATTAAATATGCATAACATCCAATAATTCTGACTCCCTTTTCTCTGAGTGGTACATTCATCCTATCAACCTTCAAATTCATTCCTCTCCCCTCGCCAGTTTCCCTCTATGACTTCCCTTTATTCATGTGACTAAAACCAGATCCTAGATCTCTGCTTGCTTTCCCTTAGGTGTAACATTGAACCCGCAATAGCCATACCCATATTAAGCATACCTACAGTGTTTCCAAACCAGAGGCAGTGTCATCCTGTAATTTCATATGTCGAAGGGGAAGCCCCCTAGCACAAGGGGATTTTCTGCAAAACCCTTATCCTAACAAGAATTCTGCCTCTGGAGGTTTCTTAAAGTAGGCTTATCCAGGAGCACTTTCCTTGCCAGTCTTCACAGTAACTGAAAATTGCTTTCAAGATAATATTAGAAAGCCAATCTAAAAGTTCACCCTTTATTGACTATTCATTGATTACTCTTCTAGGGGGTCCCTTTAAGGATGTAACAAACCAGAAGCCGAAGTGCTATGTTTATTCAGTTATTAGTGTCTAGCACAATGATATGTGAACTCAGGCATTTATTAACTAGTGTTGTTTCCATAGTAATAACTCCAACATTGAGTAGATTAGTACACTTATGCATTTGCAAAATAAACTTGAACATGCAGAGATGAATTTAAATGAATATAAACCCGTATGTCTGCTATTTAAAGCCTCCAGACCTCACGCATACATGGCTGACCTCTATGCTGGAAATCAATGCTTAAGCAAGACTTTGCAGTGATATAAAATGCCTGGAATTGGCAACACCAGATGCTTTGCTTTTCTCAATAGTGAGAGAAGAGTTAATGTGCTGGGTACTGTTTGTGAGCGTATTATTTTCTGTTCAGAATACTGAAAATAAGTATGTGTTAAGAGTTTGTGCTCACTTTAGAAATAGAAGCCCTGTGAAACAAATGATAATGACGTGGACTTGATCTGAACAGAGCCTTACATTTCAGCTGTTTACTTGTCCTCTTCCCTAGGAGGAATTAGAATTTCCCAGAATCTCAACAGTCTGCTTTCTGCCTTTGTTTAGACTTGCTATGTGTTGCAAGACTAACGGGTACTTTCTGTAGTTGTGATTAAGAATAAGGTATGGAGATCAGAGAGGTCACCAATGCTTAGACGGCTTCTTAGTTTTAAACTCTAATGAATAACTTGTGGTCAGCTTAAATAAAGCCTATTTAAACCCAGAAATCATCAGTATTCTAATATAAAAGACAAAGGCTAATACTCAGAACTAATTTAAAAAATTAAAGCTCCAGAATATAGCCTAAATATAGTATAAATTTACAGAACAAAGAATTGTCTGTCAGCCTCAGCCAGTTTTGCTCATATACTTGATATTGTGTGAAAATTAGCTAAAAAAGGAGGCAAGACATATTATTTTGTGCCATTTTTACATCCACAACTTTTGAAAACAATATATACTCCAAAAACTTTGAAGTACCTGCTTTGTGCATAATAAGCTCAAATTTCAGGGTTCTGTTTGTTTCTTTCTTTCTTTGAGACAGGGAGTCCCTCTGTCCCCAGGCTGGAGTGGTGCCATGACAGTTCACTGCAGCCTTGACGTCCTGGGCCCAAGCCATCTTCCCACCTCAGCCTCCTGAGTAGCTGGGACTACAGGCGCATGCCACCCTATCCAGCTAATTTTTTTGTATTTTTTGTAGAGATGTCGTTTCGCCATGTTGCCCAGGCTGGTCTTGAACTCCTGAGCTAAAGTGACCCACCCACCTGAGCATTCCAAAGTGCTGGGATGACAGGCATGAGCCAGTGTTCCAGCAATATTTTTGAAACTTTTTGGTGATGATGTTGTTGTTTGTTTTGCATGTTTTACCCAATTACTTTGTTTGACTTGCATCTTGGAAAAATCAACTTGGTCAATCATACAGAAAACTACTATTTATTTTAAAAAATGGTAAAATAGACTATGATTCATAATAGATGTACTTGTGCTTCCAAGAATTATGAGAATAGTCCTGTACTGATTAAATAATGTGACGGTGCCTTTCCTGAATATGCTTTGTGAAGCAAATAAACACATATGGCTCCTCCATTTTTACTTTCAGAAAACTTTAGATAAGTCTGTCCCAAAATACATTCATGAATAAGAAGGAAGTGATGATAAAATGCTATTCATGGCTAAAATGTGTCCTACTTTCTAATATGAATTTTTGCAACATATCTGAGTCCTCTACTCATTAATCTATGTTTAATGCAGGGTTCAAAACAAAAACTTCCTTTTACTTCCTGACATACCATCAGTTTAATTTGGCAATTAGCTCACATACCTGGAATCAAAGATAGACATCAGTAAACAGTGCCTTTTTCTGTCTATTAAAAAAAAAACAAAACCACTCAAACACAATAACAACAACAGTTACAAAAGCTTTTGATTAAGCCATAAGCTACAAGTGAAATACTTTGTTAATGCTCCATTTTTTCAATTTGGTTCAAACTTATGTTAATTTTCTCCTATAAACTATGATGATTTGTTTGAACCAATTTAATTGGTGTGCTTTCATGTATTTAACAGAAAGAAATGGCTAGAGACATCCAGTAATGTTTCAGAACACTTTTTCTTAGAAAGTAGTAATAATAATAATAAGGACCCAGTATAAACAAAGTTTATAAGTACTATTAAGGAAAAATTTAACTCCAGCATAAAATAATTTGACTACTGAAAGAATGCATTAACAAATAAGAAAAGTATTTATAATACAGTGATTTTTTTATTGCATCTTATGTCTAAATGATACACTTCACTATTGGGCAGCAGCCGTATGTCACTTTCTAACTTATAAATGTAGGTAATTTTACCTCTTTTAAAATCATACAGATCCAGTGTATCACTCCAGTTGATGTACCATGGGCAGTTTTTTTTTTAGGGCATATTAAAACCCCCAATGAGCTATAGTTTTAAACAGGGAGCACGAATTTACAATTTCATAGAAGTACCTGTGGCATTGGGGTATAACTATGTCACTTGTCAAAGAAAATGCCATGTATAAAAAATCCAAGCCCATAACACAAATTAGAAACAGCTTCCTTTAAAAAAACATATAAAAAATTATTAAAGGATTCCCTCCTAGAATTCTTTTAAATCATGGACTCCCCTTGGAAAAGTCCTATGTGTGCCAACAGATTATAAGAAAATTATTTGCAAAATTATCTTGCATTGAAACTTTTTTTTGCTGTTGTTAAGGAAAAAGGCATCAAAAAATTAAGTACATAGATCACAGTCATAAAACTATTTAGTGGCAGAAATGAAGCTAGAACCTTGTTTTGTAAAATTCAGTGATTGTTACTCTATTACCACCACCGTTGGAAAAGAAACCCAGTGCTTAAGTCAGAAAGGGGGAAATGAAGTGACCGCATTGGTGAGCCCCACTTGTGTCTGATCTGTTCTGAAGGTCACTGGAAACATGGTTGAAGTCACCCTTTTACAACTCAGCAAGGAAGAGAATCCCTCAATGACCTCACACATAATGACACTTTCTGTCTTCTTTTGCCAGCAAGTCACACTGCAGCTCTCTCCTGAAGTAACCCAAATAAAATCTAAGCACCAGATATTTATCATCTCAATTCTGCATTTAGTGAGGGCAAGAACCATGTGTGACCCCAACAAAACTGAATTGTCTTATTTTAAAAATAAATAAATAAACTTTAAAATTTTAAAAGCCCTAAACAGTAGTCTAGATCATTACTGAAAATTTTTTTAAGGATACAGAAGAGATACCAGATTATTTCAACAACAATAATGGATTTATTTATCCCTGAAATGCACTAAACCTCATGTCAACTGCTCAAATAAAGTTTTTACTCTCTTCTAAATTCAAGCTGTGCTGGCTCTATTTCCTACTCTCTCTTTCCCTTTCTTTCAACCCCTCCTTCTACAACCAAATGATAATTTTTTTCTTTCTTTTTCCGTTATTTTCTTATGTGAAGTGATTCATTTATTTATCGAAGATTCTAAAATTTATATATTATTCCTAACAACAGATAAAGTTTCTATAGGTTTAAAAAAGATCCTTGCCCCCAAGGCAAAGATACTTTAATATATACGTATACACACATACACACATGTATATATGTATACATATATATACATATGCACACATACATATAAAACATTATTCTTATAATTTTATTTTATATGTACATAAACACATATATACACATATATATAGTTTACACATATATAGATATATACCCACCATATGTATATATACATACTATATATGTATATACATTTATGTGTGTGTACTTTTTTTTATATTTTTATTTTCAGGTGTTTATTCATGTTTACATTTCTATGGTTTTTGTAATTTACCACTGGAAACTCAATACTCAGCCAGGACTTGTCACATGGTAACTTCAATAAATACTTGACTAGGTAGTAATGAACACATAGATAAACTCCAAGGTCCTCAGGGACCCTGGAAGCCTAGCCTTCTTCCTGCTTTCCCCAAGTTCTCTCCCTGGATGTCAAGAGAATCTCTCATATAGGTAAAAGAACAGAAACAGTGGCACATGGTCTGTACATTTACCAGAAATGATTCTTCATTAGAGTTCATCATACTCTGTGGTTTAAGATAAGGCTTTCTGACTTAGAAAGCATATCCCCCATCAAGGAGGTTTTAAAGGGCCTCTAATACACCAATTTCATAGAGGGGTTAATAAAATGACCTTACTAAAACAGCTAAGGAAATCAATAATCCAACTGACAATAAACAAAAGTCTTTTCTCTTGATACACAAAGTAATTGAATAGATGGTATATAAATGCTATCATTTTGTGAATCTTTGAACTTACACATTGCATCTGTTGATTGTCTTAGTTTGGGCTGCTATAAAAAGTACCATATACCGGGTGATTTCTTAACAACAGAAAATTTATTGCTTATAGTTTTGGAGGCTGGAAGTCTGAGATTAGGATGCCAGTGTGGTCAGGTCCTGGTGAGGGCCCTCTTTTGGGTTGCTAACTTCTGGTTGTATCCTCATAAGGCAGAAAAAGGCTGAGAAAATTCCCTGAGGTTTTTCTTATAAAAACGCTAATCTCATTAATGAGAGCTACACCCTCATGGCCTAACTGGCTCTCCAAAACCCCAGTTCCTAATACCATCATATTAGGCTTTAGAATTTCAACATATAAATTTGGGGTGGGGGACACAAATATTTAGCATATCTTGTATTGATATACTTTATTGTGAGCTGAACAATACAAAATCAATTTTAAGATGAAATATAGAATGAATAACACAGAAAAATGAATTCTACATATTTCTATTATATGGAAATCAGGCAATAGTAGAACAAATGTACAGTTTACCTGAATTTTATTCTAAGTATCATGAAATCAGAAAAGCAGCTACATATAAATAATCACTACTAGAAAATTCAATTAACTGTTCAAAATAAGCACAGGCTATTAGATTAAAGTATAGGTAACAGAAAATGCTCAGCAATTCCTATATCATTTCTGTCTTTGGCTAGAAATATTATTTTTAGAAGAGTTTTCCCTCAAGCCATTTTGCTAATACTCAGCTACTACATTCATAGCAGAATCTATATAAAAATACCCTTTGAAACTGCCTTAAACTCTGCAGTAGTTAATCCATTTTTATCTCAAGCAGATAGTTTTTGGAATATGATAGAAATAGAGGTAAAGATTAAAAAATAACAACAACAAAAATGTTGTGGGTCTGCATTGGTCTAAATATTGTTGAAATGTATTCTCTTCTGTCGATTTCACTCTTTTCCTCCAATTATCTGCAAGAAATCAGAAATCTTATTCTAGACTTCTGCTGTGGTCTAAATGTTTATGTACCCTCAAAATTCATATGTTGAAATCCTAAGCCCCAAGATGACGGTATTAGGATTAGGCCCTTTGGTAGGTGAATAGATCATAAATGGCATTAGTACTCTTATAAAAGAGGCCTGAGGGAGCTTGTTTGCCCCCTTTCACTATGTGAAAACATGAGCAGAACATGCCACCCATGAGGAACAGGCCCTCATCAGTCACTGAATTCACCTTTATGTTGGACTTCCCAGCCTTCAGAACTATGAGAAATACGTTTCTATTATTTATCAGCCACCCAGTCTATGATGTACTCTTATAGCAGCCCAAATAGGGTGCTATTTTTGGCTCATGTATTATCTGTAATGACATGATCAGAAATTAGAAGTTGCTAAGGAGACCATTTGGCCTGCATAGCCAAAGATATTCACTATCTGGCCCCTTTACAGGAAAATTTTGCTGACCCATGTTTAAAAACATGGACTTAGAATAGACAGATAGACAGATCTGGTTTTAAGCCCAGCTCTGTTACTTACTAGCATGTTACCTAATCTAGAGACTGAAATCCTCATCTCATGAAGAGTAGTCTCTCTATGAATAAATGAGAAGATGCACATAGACCACCATAGCAATTACCTGATGGAGAATAACTTTTTTAAAAAGTTGGCTAAGAATTTTATTTATAGTTGCTGTCTTCTCTGTGCCTCAGTTTACCTATATATAAAATACCGAAAATACTATAAAATGTTTTACTCCAGCTTGTTGATACATTTTTCTCGTGACTAAATACATTAAAAATTAGGACACTTTTAAAGTTATACTTATTATTAGAAATCCATTAACTTAAATATCTGTATTAGTTTGCTAGGGCTGTCATAAAAAATTACTACAAACTGGGTGGTTTAAAACAACAGAAACGCATTGTCTTATAGTTCTGGAGCCAGAAGAAGTCCAAAATCAAGGTTTTGGCAGGGTTGTTTCCTTCAGGAGGCTCTGAGGGAGAATCCATTTTATGCCCATTTCCCACCCAGTGTAATTGCCGGCAATTGTTGGTGTCCCTTAGCTTGTGGCAGTGTAACTCTAGCCTCTGTCTCTGTCTTCACATGGCCTTCTCTGTGTGTCAGACATCGTTTTAAATCAGGGCATGTATTTTTAATATTTGACTTACATGTGGACATAGATCAGCAAGGACAGGCTAGCAAATTATTCAGAATGAAAGAAGAAATTTAGAGTCTCCTATTCAACGTGTTCATAAGAACATTATCCTCTCCAACCTAGTCTGGCTCCACTGGTACCCTCAGCATTATTCTCTGCTTTTCAATATCTTATCTCCACTGCATCTATCATATTTATTTCATGTCCCTTTTCTTCCTTCAGCTGTGTGCTGTTTCTTTTTTCTGTCTCTGCACTGTACCTGGTGAAGAAACTGAAGAGTCAGCTGGCACTCTCTCCAGGTTCCCGTCTGCATGCCAATACTTGTTGCTCTGTCCTATTTAGAGGGCCTGAGTTCTTGATGAAGAAATGTGCTCTGCAGAGAGACCAACACCATTTTGGCAATCACAAGGAGAAACACTTAGTTTCCCTGCTAAGCAAATAGCTTATTACTGAAAAACCACTAAGAACTGAGATGAAGTCTGTATACAAGAAATGACATGAATCATAAAAGTCTTAGCCAGGCTTCAACTATTGTGTATACATACATAGAAGCATACACAAGCACACAAACTCCAGCTGCTTATTTTTTCCTTTTCTTTTCCTTTGAATATGTCTTAATTCCCTAGTAACCCGAAGCCAAGGATTAAGTCAAGTAGGATCTCAGTAAGAATCTGATCCAACCTTGTTTTGGATAGAATTCATAGAAAGGCTTGAAGCAGGGGAAGCATGGCTTCCTCCCAGAAATCATCAGGGAGTGTTCTGTTTACAGCCATTTCGTTTTATCTGGTTACCTCTCAATAAATAGGCCATTGACTGGTTTGGGAAGAGGATCTCAATACTGTTTCTTCACTTGAAAATATCCTGCAAAATCTGTGTACTCACCTAGTAACTTCTAATTGATAGTTACTTTTAACTTCCCCTTTGAAGCAGTACGATACATAGTAGAAATGGATGAACCCTACACTGGAAATCTGAATACTTGGGTTTTAACCATGTCTCTGCAGTAGGTGACCTTGGAAAGTAACCTAATGTCACAGGGCATAGGATGAGATTATCTCTAAATCTTTTTACAGCTCTGAGTCAATGATTATATGATCTGTGAGTTCCAGTTTTATCCTTGTGAAACAGAATTATAGTCTATCATATCCATATACTAGTTGGTTTGACAATTTTTTTAAAAGAACTGGCATCTAGCATTGATAAAACAGTCGTTCATAAAAAAATTTTCACGCCTATAATCCCAGCACTTTGGGAGGCCGAGGCGGGCGGATCACCAGATCAAGAGATCGAGACCATCCTGGCAAACATGGAAACCCCATCTCTACTAAAAATACAAAAATTAGCTGGGCGTGGTGGCGCACGCCTGTAATCCCAGCTACTTGGGAGGCTGAGGCAGGAGAATTGCTTGAACTTGGGAGGCGGAGGTTGCAGTGAGCCAAGATCGCGCCACTGCACTCAGGTCTGGCACCTGGTGATGGAATGAGACTCTGTCTCAAAAAAACAAAACAAACAAAAAAAAAACATTTCTTATTGCTTTCAACTATCAACAAGAATTGTAATTAAATTTTTGATGTTTTCTTAGTGTATAGAGCACATCTTTGTACATATCAGCACTAAGAAAGAGGACGGAAACAGGGAGGAAATATGAGTAAAGGAAGTACTGGGCTTTGACTTTTCAAAAATTGAAGTGCAAAAGATACAGAGCTTTTATTTTTTTCTTCTTTCATGGGTACAAAAATAAATAGAAGACAGCAGAGTGGGGAAGATAGATTGTAGAGTCACAGAACTGGGTCCAAATCCTGAATTCACTACTTAACATGGGTATAATTTTGTCCAGTGTGTGAGACTAAGTTCTCTAATTCTAAATTTTGGAAATAAATGGTATGAGTGTATATGGTGATGATTATGTGAAATAACATTCATATATTCCCTAGCAAGAGGCTAGTCATCCTAGAAAAAAGTTTCCACATTTCTTTCTGTTAAAAAAAAAAAAAAAAGACGGCCAGGGGTGGTGGCTCACGCCTGTAATCCCAGCACTTTGGGAGGCCGAAGCAGGTGGATCAAGAGGTCAAGAGATCAAGACCATCCTGGCCAACATGGTGAAACCCCGTCTCTACTTTAAAAATACAAAAATTAGCTGGGCGTGGTGGCACGCACCTGTAGTCCCAGCTACTTGGGAGGCTGAGGCAGGAGAATTGCTTGAACCCGGGAGGCAGAGTTTTCAGTGAGCCAAGATCAGGCCACTGCACTCCAGCCTGGCGCCTGGAAACAGAGATAAACTCTGTCTCAAAAAAAAAAAAAAAGACAAAAAAATATTTCTCTTACATACCTATACTTTGCAAACTTTAAAGTGCAAACAGATCACCTGAGATCCTGTGGAAGTCAGATTCTAATTCACTACAACTGACATGGGGCCTGAGAGTCTGCATTTCTAACAGTCTCACAGGTAATGCCAAAGCTTTGCATGGCATGGGTAAAGGTATTTGATAAATGTAGAATGCTTTTGGCCTTTATCCTTCCACTTTCAAGCATAAGTACATATTTATTTTGAAATGATAAAATAGAAGGTTGGTCTTTTTTTTCCCTCCCCCGATCAGTATGCCTCTTCTGTGCCAGCCATCTGTCACCTATAGTCAGGGCAAAGGACACCAACAGTGTATTATTTTCAAGTCATATTGTTTCAACCTGCTGGGACAAGTTCCCCAAACTTTCACAGAGCTCTGCGATCCTTCCTTTATTTTTTTTTTCAGCCATCACTGCCAGTTCACAAATGCTAAAATTATTTATTAAAGTCTTCACCCTCTTTTACACTAGAAAGGCAAGGTTCCCAGTGAAACTCTTTTCTTTTGCTGGTTCCAAACTTCTTTCTGTTAAAAAAAATAATAACAACGGCAAAAAAATCTTTCTCTTACATATATGCAAGCTCATGGCTTTACAATTTTTGTGCTCTTCTATTTCTCTAAATGATAGCAGAGGGCCTAGCAACCATTTACTTGGCTTTCTAGTTCTTTCAGTCAATAATAGATGATAATTTACTCTCCCTCTGTATGATTGGAGCATATTTTAAATTATCCATTTAAGCTTGATCTGTAATTAAAATTATGTGGGCATTTATGACATTATTCTGCAAAAATGCTCTGTGGGCTTTCTCTGATCTAGCTCATGGAGTCCAGGTGCAAAGCAGCATAAAACATAGAGGGAAAAATCAACCCTATCTTGGGTTCATGCACCGTCCATTTATCTGCCAGCTCACAAGCAAAATTCATAGATATGTCTTTCCAGGAGATTAAGTATTTCCCAGAGTCAGCAGGAAATCTGAACTGTTATCTCACTGCACTTAAGTAAAAGGTAGTCAGTCCTTTCTCTCTCTCTATTCCAAAATATTTCATGGAGCACAAGCACTCTTTTATAAGCAAACAAATATATGCCATGTGATATTCCGTTATTATTCACAAATATTCACCTACTTCCCCATAAGAGGATTACACATTTATACTCATTTTTAAATGATATGCAAAGCCTTCTTTCTGTTGACATTGGTGGCCATGTGACTTGCTTTGGCTAATAAAATAGCAGAAGTGATGTGCACCACATCTTAGCACAGGCTCCAAGAACTACTAATAGTTATGTCTCAAACTTTCCCTCTGCCATGAGAAGGGCATGAGCCAGGTAAATTATATGAACCTGGACCTAGAATGAAGAGACACATAGAACAGAAGCAAAACTGCAGTTGACCTGTTTACATGAGCAAGAAATAAATTGTATTGTTGGAGTCACTTAAATCTTGATTGACTGTTTTCACAGCATAACCTTTCAAAAGCTAACCAAATCAGCGCTTTTACCTACATAAATTATTCAAAAGAAAGGAGAACAAAGCCCCTAAATAATAGAAAATAAAATAGGCTAAATATCCCAGTAATTTCCTACAATAGTTTTAAAAGGTGAGAATTAAACAATTACATTCTTTCTTGTGCCTTAGCAAATCTGTACTAGGAAAGGCTTACAGATTTCATCAAGATTCTAGTGCTACTTAATTGAAAGTGTCTGCTTTGCATGTTGGAATGAAAATGACTATGAGGTATTAGATGCAGAAAAAACCCAGATTATTAATGTTTGTCAAGTATGTGATGGGGTAATGGTAAGCAATGTAATATATTTTCTCTTCATGTTTTAGAACCAGGAAAAATACCAAGGAATACCTGAAGATCTATGATCAGTGTTTTAAAGAAGGAAATAAGATCTTTGTAGATTCTAAGGAAAATTCATGCTTTCACATGGTTATCAAGATAGTGACATAAAAGGTAACAAGTTAATAAGTAATAAGTTCTACTAAGAAAGGTAGTAAGTTCTGCTAAGAAAGTTTATTTTTCCTTTTCACTATCTCTTATTATTATTTTGTCAGATAATCTTTACTGTTTATTAATGACGATCTGAATTAAACCCTTAGCACCTACATTGTCCCTAGAAAAGATTTTGGCTATAGGGCAAGATAAAGAACTTTCATTATTAGCGTATCTTCATGCCTCCATTTGACTCCAGCCTACCTACCAGCAGTGGAACAGATTCAAAAATGACCTCTATAAAAGGAACTGCGATTGAGTCAAACGTACGGTTACTCATAAGTTTTTTTAAAAAAACTCTAGCAAAAAGGCAATTTAACAGTCTCCTACATCTCAGTGATTCATGAATGCTGTATTTATGCATATTCATGAAAGAAAGATTTAAAAAGAATACTTTGTCACTTTTTTCTCCTTTTGATGCAGGCAGAACAGATACTAAAAGGACACCTAAGCCATCTGTTCAACTCGGAAAACTCTAGAACTCCACATATCTGGCCACACAGAACTCTTGAATGTTCATGCTTTCAGGATTCATGGTTGTCTTTAGCAGTTTGAATACCAAAGTGCATGGAGAAACAATGATATAAAAAACTTAGCACCCTCAACATTTCTATTTCAAACGACTATTTGTTTTAATAGCTGTTTTATTTTCATGATACAAAATTTTAGATTATCTATTCAAATTTGGCTTGAGACTGGCATTTCATAAATTCAAGTGAGCACATAATTTTATACAGTTCAGCAAGTATCTTCTACTTATCTTTAAAGAGCAAAATGGAATAGAACTTGTGAGTGCCAGAAAGAAAAATCCCTTTTAAGCAGTGTGATCTCATAGTTTATCATCCAAACTGGGGAAATTTTTAGAGTGAAAGTAGGCCCTATTAAAATTATATGAGAATTGTCTCAGGCAAACCAAGATGTATAATAACATGGGCTATGGGAAAATTTGAAATTTGAGTGTTAAATCAAAATTAATAAGACACTGATCTTTGTTAGAGGCTTGCTTTAATCATGTTTATGATAAACTTCTTAAAGTTCCTTGTATTGGCTAGCAGGAGGTTGAGATGGTCTAAATGGTTTAGTGAGTTTGAGAGTTGCCTCTTCTAATATCTGATTTCATGATCATGATTAGGATGTGCTATGGACTTTATGTACATTATATTATTTGTTCCTTAATGCAACATTATGAAATAGTTTCTCAATTTTTCAGAACATAAAATTGAGTCCCAGAAACATTAAATAACTTGTCCAAATTCATAAGCTAGTCTGAAGTGGAGACTGATTCAACCCCAGTCTATCTTAATAGAAAATGATACATTATTTCTTAAAGCTCTTGAGAATTTTTCCCTTTAGTCTTGCCTTAAGAGGGATAGAAAGCAAATGCCAGGAAAATCTTTCCTATTTCAGGGAAGACAATGGATCTGAAGCTTATCCTTTACATAGTATCACATCCTTTCTCATTTAATGGCTATTAGAATCTTGGCTGGTCCTTTAAGAAATGCAAAATGATCACTTTCATGAGACACAAAAGGTTGATTTCAGAGCTAAGGGTAATTCTAATCACCTTAACCAAAACCCAGTATGATTCTAGTGGAAAGAAATGGAATTTGTGCTCACACAATTTGGAGTTGAAATATGCTAGGTGATTTTGGGAAAGTTGTTCTGCATCTCAGAGTTTTAGTATTCCAATCTGATAGTATTTTTCTTAGAGAATTGACAGAATGGCAGTAAATTGGAAATATATATATATAAAATGGAGAATTACACAAGGCCTGGAATATATTAAGGTCATACATACTGGACATTAGTTTTATTTGTTTTCTTCCCTGTTAGCACCAAAGGATTTCAGTGTAGATATTGGGAAGAGTCAGAAATTTGAAAAAGAAAATCTGAGTTTAAGCCCTGGCTGCCTTTTAGCTTTTTTGCCTTGAGATAATTTTTTAAGCTGAAATTCCTCATCTTTAAGTGGAAACTGTAAGAATAGGGGTCCTTAATATCTCTCAGGATCACTGTAGGTTGCAAATGAAAGGGACATATAAGTTATTTATAAGTGATGACTTTCAAATATAGTTATTATATGATCATGATCATGATTATCATCATCATCACCATGACCTCTTAGTGACTAGGAAAATATCTGTGTAGTTGACAATCATGTACACTGGACTTCAAGTGAAGATGATGCAGCTGGTCTTTCGACAACATTTAGAGAACCACTGGGATCAAATATACTTGGCAAGGAGAGAATAGCAGAATTTAAGGTTGAAAAAGCAGGTTCAAGCTAAGATCTTGGGAGTTTTTAAAGAACAAGAAATAGGGCTGGGTGCGGTGGCTCACGCCTGTAATCCCAGCATTTTGGGAGGCCGAGGAAGGTGGATCACAAGGTCAGGAGATTGAGACCATCCTGGCCAGCATGGTGAAACCCTGTTTCTACTAAAAATACAAAAAAATTAGCTGGGCGTGGCAGCACACACCTGTAGTCCTCAGGAGGCTGAGGCAAGAGAATTGCTTGAACCCAGGAGGCAGAGATTGCAGGGAGCCAAGATCGCGCCACTGCACTACAGCCTGGATGACAGTCCAAGACTCTGTCTCAAAAGAAAAAAAAAAGAACAAGAAACAGGCATAGCATTTTGAATTTCTGAAGATTTTTTTTTTACCACAATGGCAATATAAACCATATTGTGGTTTAAGAGAGATTTGTGTGGACAAGTGTGTGCAGATAATGGTGTTCTGCTGAGTAGTAGGTTGCCTATAAATAGTATATTCCATCTAGAACAAATCTACAGTCCCACCTGGCAGGCACTTCACATACATGTTTTAGGAATTTGATTAAAAGTTTAAAGTGTTATTTTAAAATATTTGTTCTTTTTAAAAGACCTTTCTGGGAGCTTTTGGGGTGATAGAACTAGTTTTCATGGTATTGTTGTAGTGGATATACAACTGTGTGCATTTGTCAAAACCCATAGAAATGTGCACCACAAAAAGTGAACTTTATTCTATGCAACTTTAAAAATTAAACAGGATATTAGAGAAACACAAGATGGAATGCAGACTCTGGCAAATGAATCTAACTGTGTAACAAATGAATCACATAACCATACTGAAACAGATGAGGAAGAAAGGAGCTGATCTAAATAACTTTGTGAAATTGTCTTTTGATTTGATCATGTAAGACTAAAGATTAAAAATAACTGTATCATAATTGGTAAATCCATTTCTCATTGGATTATGTTCTCCAGTTCTGAAACTAACATTACATGTATTGAAAAATAAGAAAATATAGATAATAAAAATTAGCTTTCCAACTGTCTAAGCAAGAAATTAGAAATAAGCAAAGCTACAGTGCAAGAATGAACTATATGGTGTTTGACTGGAGTTGGAGATATCAATATGAAGTCATGTTGATATATATATATATAGATATATATGCATACACATGAATATATGTATCTACACACATACACACACATATGTGTGTGTATATCTCTATACACACAAAAAAGATGCATAAATAAATGTAAACATATATATATATACACGCACTGGTATACATACATACCTTCCCTAACACTGTCTGCTGAGAAGTCTAGAAGCACTGACACCCCTGTAGTGACTAGTGCAACTAGCACCCTGATCTTGGTCTCTATTACCATGCATCAATAATAGAAACCTGGAATCTTTGGAGAAATGGATAATTCTGGGGCTGGGCAGGGAAAATTCAAGATAAGCCTAGAGCATCTGGTGGTGCTAGGATGTGAAGAAGTGCTCAAAAAAAAAACAAGAAAGAAAGGATGAGGTACATTTCAAAAGGACACAGACACAATCTAAAGAGCTCCAAATGACCAAAACTGGAAGAATTTAAGCTACAAAATAAATAATGATGGTGTTATAACTGAAAGAATAAAATAAATATTCATGAATCCATACTGATATAAACTATTGAATACATATATGAGTGATAGAGAAGGAGTTGTCCTCCAGAGGAATTCCAATTAATAAATATAGTAATAATTGAATAGAGAAACACCATCGGAACACCATGATAATAATTGTAGCAGGTGATATTTACTGATGTATAACAATAGCCCAAATAATTAGGCAAAATTTTGAAGAGACATGGGATATTAATATATCCTCAATGTATCTCCCCCATGAATATGTATTAATGATGATGGCAATTTTAAATATCCACAGGCTCTTTGATAATATTTTTGTAAAGGTGGAGCTTAATTCCTATCCCTTTGAGTGTGGGGGTGGTCTTAGTAGTTAATGATACTGAGTATGGAAAAAGAAAAATAGTAACTTTACAGTGAAGAAATATGACAAAAAACAGCTTAATCAAATTATTAAGGTTTGCATCACCAGAAGTAAGATATGTTAATGTAATGTTTCCCTAATATGATAGAAAGAGAAGAGCGCATTAGCTCTGTGGTATTCCTCTCAAATACATAAGTTCAGTCTACTCATGAGAAAACATTAGAGAAATCCAAAGAGTGGCTTTCTACAAAACTCCTACCAGTACTCTTCGAAGTGCCAAGATAATGAAAGACACTGAAGAAACATCACAGACTAGAGGAGACCAAGAGACATGAGAACTAAATGCAATACGGTATCCTGGATTGGATCTTGGAATAGAAAAAAGACATTCTTGGAAACACTTGGGAAATCTGATTAAATCTGCAGTTTAGTTAATGGCATTGTACCAATGTTAATTTCTTAGTATTGAAAATTGCATTGATAATTCACAGTTGATATTTGATAATTGTCTCATGGTTATATAAGATTTTTACCTTAAAGGAAGCTGAGGGAAGGGTATACAGGGACTCAGCTTCATCGCTGCAGTTTCTCCCTGCATCTAAAGCTATTGCAAGAAAAAGCTCTTGAGATAAGAAATGTGTCTTATTAAAGTAATGAGCAGATTAATTTAGCCCAATGAGCTTAAACAGCTAGAGATATTAGAAATGTTTTATCAGTACTTGCTTTCTCCTTCACATTTATGTTCTCCAAGTGTATGAGGTTCATTGTCACTTTCAAAGTATTCTAAAGTTGACACCCTTCTTCTCCCACACTTCCTTTATCACAAAAGTAACATTTGTCTGGAAGAAAGCCTAACTTCCCAGACTTCACCATCCTCCTTAAGTATTACTAGTTCTAGGCCCTCACATGCCAACTTACTCAGGATTCAAGGCTCTGCTGCCTTCCTATCTCTCCATGATCCCCTTCAGTTATTTTGTGGTTGTTTCTCATGTGTGCTCTACCAACCAAAGGCATCTGTGTTCCAAAACAAAATGTGCACAATGAATTATTTCTACCTTAAAGAACCAGTTCTTCAGCTACAGATTATCAGGCTTCCCAGTATTTGGGTGGCTGTAGTGGGAAAGGCCTTTCATCAATACTTCAAATAAACCCATAGAATGCTTCTAAAACCATTTCAACTCATAGCCTTTCTAATTTAAGGGCATTTTCGTACTTCGCCAAATGCAACCTCCACATTCCTATTCACTTCACACAAAATAAAAATTTTACATCTGTTGAGGTGTTTCATTTTGTTATTTTACACATCTGTTGTTCTGTGACCCTTCTTGTTAGGCACATTTGTCACCATATGTGGTCATAATACAAGACATGAGAAATAGGTTAATTGAACATTTATAGCTGCCTTCAAAAAGAATATATCCACCCCCCTCGCAGCCACGGTTTATTTTGGGAGTATAACTCTCCCTCTCTCTTTCTCTATTTTCTCCCAGTGTGGCAGTGAGAGTTTTTGTGTCTCTATGGACTTGTGTGTGTGTGTGTGTGTGTGTGTGTAATTCAAAATAGATAAAAACCCATTTCAAAACATTGTTGCTAACATGAATAATGAATTGTTGCACTTTGATAGTTTTTCTTAGAATGTTGTAAATAACCAAGATAATGTGTGGACCAGGATATATATATTATCATAGCAAATGCTTCCAAAATTGCTGAATAAACCATAATATTTGGTTTGACTTAATGGTCACATTGTTTTAATTCTTCAGACCTTCAAGAAATTCTTTCTCTTTAATTGAGCTGTGTGTACCTCTCTCTTCAGCAAACTTCTTCCACTTTCTGTCTGGCGAGTCTCTTAACTAGCTAATGAACCAATTAGTTTAGACACATAAGGGAGAAAAGTTTGCAGAAATATTACATAAAAATGTGAGTTCTATGCTTCAGATGCTAAAACCCAGCAGGAAAACCCCAGATTTTATTGCAAAACAGAGATATTGCTATTGTGCATTAAAGTTTGATGAATCTGGGCACTCAGAATACATTCCCAAACTATTTTCTTTTCATTTGAAGAGAAGCGGTCTAGTAAACTACATCTTATAGTGTATCAAATAATATTCTCTAAGTATGCCAAGTTTAGAAGTTCATACCATCCTTTATGATCTAGTAGTAGCAAATGGCAAATATATTAATATTTCTTACATTTCACAACATCATAGAAAATACCTTTTACTAAGTTTACTGGCTGATATGTAATAATAACCAAGCAGAAACCTGAGAAAAATCTTGAGGAAATTCTCAAGTATGTCTTTCTCAAACCTGTATGTACTAACAGGTTGGGGACCAGTGGATGGAAACTTACTTCAGTGAGGGTGAAGGACATTTGAAGATATGCTCAACTCCTTGGTTACAGAAAACAACAAAGCGGTATCAAAAGTGATTTCCAACCATTCGAAGATGGAATACATACAATCTTACTAGAGAGTGTTTATTATCTTTCAATGGATCTTTGCTGACTTTATGTTCTCAAGTCACTTATGAAAAAGATAATTTGACAAAATGTTAAACTTTGAAGATTCAGACTGGCTAATCCTATGCTCTGTGCATACTCAGCAGTCCTCTTATCAAATTATCAACTTTTTAAAGTAGTAAGTTAATTTTCTTCCTCCTTATGGGCAGAGAACACATGCATTTCATCTTTCTATGTCCTGTGCAAGTAGCAAATGTTCTAAAAATGTCTATTTTTAGGTAACAAGGAAAATCATGAACCAAGATTCAGAAAGGAAATTACCCTCTAGGGCAGGGAGGGTAACATGGCGTGTGGGCAGCCCCTTCCCACTCCTCTCTCCCAGCACAAATTGCTTATCAGCCGTGGAATTCTTTGCTACTTAGCCCAATTACTGCCTCTAAACATCTACTACCAATTCATCAGAGTTGGTATGCAAGGAATATTTATCTGCCTACAGAGCTTTAATAATGGTGAGCTGTTTAAACCAGAGTATGATGTAAAATATAGACAATCTCTAATTTGGAAGTGAGGGGGATTCAGGATGGCAATAGCCAACTAGGGCTTTTCAATCCATTACTCAAAAAGCTAGTAACTCATTATCTCAAATTGAATTCCAAGGGCCACTCCTTAGGAAGGTAGGTTATGCCAACTACCCATTTATTGGAGGAAAATACATTCCTTTTAATGAGCACTTTCAGGAGGGATGGAAAAAAGTAAGACCGTTGAGTATTTTGGGGATCACTTCTTACAGTTTTTCACTCGTTATACTAATTTCTGGGACTTTAGTGCTCTAAAGCATCCCCTTTAAGTGTTCTCATTCTAATCTTCTGGCAGGCTCTATATGCAAAACACCTTGGATTTCAGCAACCTAATTGGTGAAATATAGAGAAGAAATTCAAGAGCTTGATGCCCAAAATGTATTCTCTGATTAAGAGAAATAATAAATTAGACCTCAAGTTTTTATTCTAGAGTGTCCAAATTTTTCTACCAGGAAAAAAGAGGAGAGTAGGTTCTGTGAAGAAATCCTATTCAGGAATAGAAGCTTAATACCCTATCTTGTGTTTTTTGGAGCTTGAGGGCCACAACAGGGTGCAGGAGGGTGAGAAATCCCAATATAATATAAGTCTAATTGCAAACTCTTCATCCCTTGAACAATTAAGTGGCTCGTTCTTCCTTAATGCAGAAATTCTCTATCCTTGCAAGTGAAAAATACACCCAAGCTGAACAGGTAGCCTCATGATAGATAATTAATTGGCCCCTGCTAACCAAAGTGCTAAGAGCATAATGTCATTGTTTGATTTTTATATTAATATTCCATTCTAAAAAAAAGGTGTCTCCAATTTGCAATGTAATACTGTCTAATTAGCAAATAATATTATCTATAATTAGCACTTGATTGACACCTGTCTGATTCACACTTTTTTAGTGCCCAGTTTTTCAATAATAGAAAAACAATCAATGTTCTATAAAAGAAATTTGGGGGGCTAAAATGTTAAGTAAATTTATTTATATAATAAACCAGTTTTATTTAATTGCCCTAGTATCTAATATATCTGAAAGGCATAAAGATGAAAGCAAAACAACAAACCTATTTCTTTTAATTCTCAAAAGTATTAATTAAAGCAATGGATCTTCATTGCTGACTTAGTTATTACACTAAAAACTCTTTTCTGCAAGCCTATTAGCTCTTATTTTTTAAATGTTCTATGATGAAGATACTTGCTATCAACCAAAGGAAATATGTTAAATAAGGAAAAGATTTTGTACTTAAATGTAATTATTAGAAGTGTGCTAATAACATAAAGATATTTGTGCTATATCTACACACTCAGACAAATTTGAGTTTAGGCAAATAACAAATTATTTTAAAAGCCATCACCTATCAAACTTTTTTCCGGTTTGGCTCATGTGAACAACCACAGTTTTAGGTAAAATTTTTTAAAATTATGCACAAACAGATGTGAAATTATCTGTGTTTAATCCCTAGAAAAGGATGGATACTGTTATAGCAATATATTTCAGATGAATCATTTCTCAGCTATGAATTAAAAATATCTTTATTGTATCATTCTTTTTAAACCTTTTTATCTAAAAGTTTCATCTTTGAATCAGATTTCTCCACTCATGACACATTCTAATAGCGTCTGGCCTACTTCTACAGCTTAAAGAGTGTTCATTAAAATGAAATATATTAACATGTAAGCCAGAGACGGGGAAGATAAAATTGCTTTAAATAACTACCAAGGAAGTAGGTGTAAATGAAAACAGTTATAAGTTGAAAATTAATTCAGGCATTAATACTTTGATACCAGACAGATTTCAGGCTCGGCAATTAATTATTCATTCTGAAATGCTTGAAATAGCCTTATTACTTAAAGACAGGAAAACTTAGAGATGAGACTGGTCATTCAAAAAGATGCTAGATATAAATCAAAAGTTAAGATATTTTGGCACTTACTGTTAATAAACATATGCTATGGTAAGAAATATAGTTCAAATATAATCTTATTTCTAGAAAGTATATACTCAGTAGAATTTTTAATAATAGAAGGAAAAAAGAAAGAAGCAAGAAATTGCCTAGGTTTATTTTTTAACATTTTTACAAGCTGACTCAGTTCTTCTGTGGAAAGAAATAAAATGTAAATAAATAAAATCTGTGTTATATAAAATTAAAAATAGAAAGCTCTCTATATGTCCCTATATTTAGGTCAAATGCAAAGAAATGTCTTTCCTGACAATGCAATTTCTCTGCATTTTCAAGGGATTGGGCAGTTTCAATTGCTGAATTCTCCTGAGAATATGCTGTAAAGCAAATTGCAGTTTTGCCTACTTATATAGTCAAAGAAAAAGCAGATCTGGGCAGTAGTTAAAGCAGTAAACACAGATTTTATTCAGGAACTAGTGCAATAAGGAAAAGAGACCTCAGTATGGAACTGAGCTCAATTCTAAATACACTAGGAAATATATAATGTCATATGTATAGTACTATATATACATATAGATGTATATATATAAAATAGAAAGGCCACAGGATGAGAATCAGTGCATGAAAAATTACTAAGGGAAAGCGTTAGAGTTAAGAGAGATGTCTGGTTAAACAGACCTAATAATAGTCTTAAAGGCAGGCTAGAGTGATTAGATATCACGTGAGGAAGATGAGCAATTAAGAATTTAATCAGATATCAAGGGATGATATGAATAGTGAGAGATTTTCTCCAAACTAACTGAGCAACATTCTTGCTACAACTGGGTGATGCGGGGGCAAAAAGGACAAATGCCAAAGTCGAGGCCTATATGGGTTAGGAGAAGCCTGACTCTAGTTAGATCAAGGAAGGAGTCTTTGTCAATATATAATCTATTCTAAAAAGAAGAAGAAGAAAGACTAGTTGTAATTAAAGTTATAGAAGTTTTCACACTTTAGGCCCTTATTTTGTTACTATGCACATGAATATGAATGGATTATTTTTAGGCTACAAACCCTTTCAATAGAAAATAAGGTGTATTTTTTAAACAAAATTGCATAAGGAACATTTAAGATCATTTTCCTAGGATGACCAATGGACTTTATATCAGGTATAAAATTAAATCAGTTGGAGTCTCTGCATAGCCCTAATACTGAAACGGATTTTGAGACTGACATCCAGGCCAGCAGAAAAGAGTACTGTGATTGATTATTGATGTCTACCACAGGTGGGAAAGGGAACACTAACAAATATGTTATTTTCCCCGATTTAAAGTTTTTATTGTATAGCTGGCTAAACAAAGTTAAATAATTTACCTAAGATCTTAAATATAAACACAAGTGCAAGAAAAGACAAGACTCAAGGTATCCTGATTTGCAGTCTTTGTTTTTATATATCACACTGAATTTACCTGATTATATTTTTTGTGTACATATTCATATTCTAGAAACATTTGTGTGTTTATGTACATGTATGGCTGTCTGAATATGCCTTTGAAGCACTTAACCATATGAATAGTTCATTAGGCTATTATTTCTCAATTTCCTCTCTCATTATTTATTTAAAAGTAAGAGAAAGTATGAATGAAAGTCCCCCAAAACTAAAGCATGCTTGATTGTTCTTTCATAATTGTCTGTAATGGAATCTGATATTTTCCAGATACTTTTAATGTTCACATTTTTGATGAAATGAAGATGACTGTAAAAGAGTCATGCTTGCATTTTTGTGTTAAGTTGGGAGAAATTCCATTGGCAGTCCCGTTGAAATATGCAATGTTATTTAAGTACTTATAAATAATATCTATAAAAATTCTTCTTAAAGGCATAAAATGTAGAATGCCATACTATATTATCCTAAATCCCCCCCACCCCGCCCCAAGACGGAGTCTCATTCTGTCCCCAGGCAGGAGTGCAGTGGCACAATCTTGGCTCACTGCAACCTCTGCCTCCTGGATTCAAGTGATTCTCCTGCCTCAGCCTCCCAAGTAGCCGGGACTACAGGCATGCACCACCATGCCCAATTTTTGTATTTTTAGTAGAGACGGGGTTTCATCATGTTGGCCAGGATGGTCTCCATCTCTTGACCTCATGATCCACCTGCCTCAGCCTCCGAAAGTGCTGGGATTACAAGAGTGAGCCACCATGCCCGGCCTATCTTAAATTATTTTTATAATGCTGGTATCAGAGACAACGTAACATCCATGATGTAGATATTCTAGGTTATTCTCAAGAGATGTACTACATACTTAAGACAGTGAATACATAAGGCTTATCTCATAGCTTGCCCAACTCTATCTTGCTCATAGCTTGGCATATTTCAGTATTGTAGAAAGAAACTGAATTCCTTAAATCTTTTCCTACAGTTTGACCGTTGTCCTTATTCTACGGGTAGATTTTCCTACACCAAGGAAAAGTATGGTCCAATTTGTCCTACTAAGTGATTGGAAAAGGAGCAGAATGTGAATTTCAGGAGGCAAATCTCACACACTGTCTAGGCTGTGGTCTCAGGAGCTAGTGCAGGGGCTGACCATGGCTGCAAGACAGTATATGGAAAGAAGTATGAATCTGCGGGTCTACAGAGGTTTACAGGCCCGAATGAGAGTGTGGTTGTTCCATATCTGTGATCCTAGTGTCCCTGCATGAAGGCCTAAATGCAAGTCTGGAGTAGAGAGGGAAAAAAAATGAATAAGTAACAAAAAAGTCAACTCTGAACCTTGCCAAGAGCAAGTGTGAGTTAGGAAAGATTCTTTGAAGAAAATGCTGCTTCCAGGAAATGGCAGCACCGAGACCTAATAAGGGAAGGCACTCTTACGGACACAACACAGTGTCACCTGTAAAAGATTATGCCATTTATAGATCAACATAACTGAAAACATCTATAAGTGGCTGGGAAGGTCTATCAATAAGAACGAGAACGAAATGATCATAAATGGAGAAGCTAATCTGTGCTGAACTTGGGGGCTCCTCACAACACATGAGTGGCAAAGGATGGCAAGACTAAAAAATCTAAAAGACTGTCTGCTCCACCATTTGGACTTGGACAGTAGAGATGATTGCCCCACAATGCTGTTAAATTCATGAAGGAATGGGTGATGTATAATATAGCTTACTTTTACCATTTTACCATATAAATGAGGAAAGAAATAGAGATCTTTGGAAATATCCTTATTATTCAAGTATGCACTTCGAATCCTGGTATGTAAACCCTGACACAGATTAGATATGCGTTCAAAAAATTCCAGCTGAAGTTTATTGAACAGTTGCTGTGTACCTGGCACTATACTAGAAGCTTGAGCTTTCAATGGTAGTCAATGCTGACAGGGTTCCTCCTCTCACTCACCTAGGGGATATTAACTAAATATTTGAAAGAATCCATGAAAGAATGTTATTTAGGCAAAGTAGATATCATACAACTGTCCACCTCTCTTCAATCACTACTGGAATTCTCTATGCAGTGCTTAAGAACATGGGGCTTTTGGTTTTAACAGACCCAGGTTTAGATTCAACCAGTCCTGCTATTCTCAAATAAATGATCTGGGAGGGTCCCTTTACTGCACTGTGCCATAGTTTCCTCCTCTGTAAAATAAATATGTTTTTAAAAGTATTTTAGAGATTCTCGTGCTTGGCCAGTTTTGGTTCTCCTCTCCTTTCAGAGGCACTTAGGAAGATTTTAGACAAGATCATGTGACATTTTCTGACCAATGAAATTTTGAGTGTGGGGTTTCTGTGCCAAAGCATGGAGGAAGAAGTGCATAACACTCTGTCTCTTTCCCCCACGATTTGATAAAAGAGAACTTTTGTTCTTTCCAGATAATACAGTAATAAGATGGTTACTCTGGTCTCAGAGTAAATATGCATGTAGCATGGCAATAAATAAACACTTGTTAATTCCCTAAGATCTTAAGGTTAAGATCTGAAGTATTGTCTAATGTATTCTGACTAATATATAGGCCTAGATTAGACAAAATATTTGAATTGCTTAGCAAAATGCTTAGGATATAGTAAGCCCTCAATAAACGCTACCTTTTGGTCTAGACATACATGGTTTATCCAAAAAGGTTTAATTTATACCCCTGGTGTCCAGAATGATAAAGTTGTAGACACTTTCTAAGTATAAGAACTCTCCTGTTCTCAGTACAGGGAAGCTATCAACCTCTATCCAAACAGACTCATATGAAATGACTAGCTCTTTCTTTTATTTAAATCACTGTACGTTGACAATATTTGCTGTACCAAAGGGGCTCATGTTATTCAGCTCTACAAAGTCGCAAATAATATATATTTGAAAACAAGTGGTAGCTGATGTAAGCACCAGATGGCTCAAACATAAAATCAAGGGAGCTGCTTTTAGCTCTACCCCAGGGCTCTTAAAGCCGCCTTCTCAGTGCTCCTTTATATGTTGTAGTTTATTTCTGAAGTGACAATAAAATTGGGAACGGCAGAATGGAAAGGAGCACCACAGCCTCGGCATGTTTTAACAATCTGCTATGCATATGAGATGAAACGTTGCCATCACTAGAATCAACAACATCTTGACACATGATTCAAACGTCAAGAATATCCAAGAATGTAAGATGTCTTTGAAACAGCGACAAGAAGCTGAAGTCAAATCCAGATTGGAGCCCAATGCCTAAAAGGATCTCATTTCCTTTTTTCCGAAGGTTGACAAATTTGTAGAGCACAGTTTTAGCCTTAGGGACTGAACCTCTAAGGGATCCATTATTATTATTTGCGTTTGGTAGCAGCATGGAGGGTGTCTCACTTAGTATGAAGGTATCACAGAGAACTGTTGTGTCCAAAGCAGCAGAAATGTTTCTGTTCAGAGAAGTTACCAGCTACAGAAAGCCTCACTTTGCCTATGGAATCAGCCCCATCTCCAGAAAATAAGTGTTGAAGGAGCTGTATTAGTTATGTTTTTATGCATAATAAATATCCCCAAATTGTGCAGCTTAAAACAACAAACACGGTATCTCAGTTTCTGTGGGTCAGGATTCCAGGTGTGGCTTACCAAGGTGGTTCTAGTTCAAGGTCTCTCATGAGGCTGTAATCAAGGTGATGGCTAAGGCCGTAGTTATCTGAGGTTTGATGAGTCCAGATAATTTTTTTCCAAGATCACTCAGGGTGGTTGTTGGTAGGAAACCTCAGTCTCCCGCTATGTGGACTTTTTCATGGAACTGTTCACAACAGTAGCCTTCTTCCAGACTACTGATCAGACGGGGTGGGCAGTGGGTGAAGCACACAAGACACAAACTTCAGCGACTCTTTCAATGCAGAGCAAAGCTATATACCATCACCTCTGCCACATGCCATTGGTCAGACACACCAATCCCAGGGCAATGAGGTGAATACCAAGAACTCAGAATCACTGGGCCATCTCAAAAGCTGGCAACCACAGTCGCCATGGCTGCATAGAATTGGCAAAGCAGTGCTCTCTCCTGCCGCCTTTTTCTCTGCTAGGTCAATTTTCCAAGCAGGGCATGCAATCTTCACTTCTGTCTGGAGCCATACTAATATGAAAGAATATCCTATTTATTAATCTCTCACATTTATTTTGTAAATCTTTTGACATCTCGAAAGACCTTTCCTTTTTAATTGTTTCTTTGGTGGGCTATTCTCATTTCTAATTTTCTTGAAAAGGCATTAAAGCTTCAATGCTGTGAGTGCAGTTGTTAGAAGACCTCTTCTCCAACAGGAAAGACACAAGAATAGACTGTGAGTGGCAGAAACAGCCTATCCCTGTTCCACTCTGGTGACTTTGCTAAATTGCAAAATACATGTGCTCTCATTTCCAATTAATTATCCCATAACAAATACTTCCCAGTCCATTGTCTCTGTCTCTTGACAAATGAACAAGTTAGGTGGGCCATACCCAGACAACAAGACAAGGGACTATTGCTTGAAATTGGCAGTAAAATTGGATTCAATGAAAGAAACTTAGAAGAGGTTCATAGGGAGCTATTCAAAAAGGGTTTTCCTCGTCCTGTTTTAACTATACAGAAGCAAAAACATCAAAACTTTCTGGAAGAAAAGGAATTTGGTGGACACAATTGTCCACCCGTTCAATAAGGTCATAATTGTTAGAAAATTTGTTTTAAAAATAAAAGCAAAAGCAACTTGAACAGTGATAAGAGTGTCAAACCAACTTGTCAGCCCCTCTCTACTTTTTTACTTCATTATGGTCCATCTAAATTTGTGGCCTAATGGACTAGGAGCTAGAAAAGAGATATAGAGGTGGCAACCAATAGGGCACCTCTTATATAGGAAACTGACAGTAGATAATTCAGATTTTAACCTATGTTGCTCTTGTTCCTCAAGTCCCGCAGGCTTGCTTTTCTACCCCTTACCCAATACCTTATAAGAATCACTGCTTAAGTGTTAAGTGTTCAAATCCAGGGGGTCCAGAATCCAGACCCCCTGGATTTGAACTCTGGCAATGGCACTTACTATCTGTGTCACCTTGAACAGGTACTCAATTTCCATAAGCCTAGTTTACTTTTCTGTAGTAATGAGAATAATAATACTACTGCCAAGTTATCTGGATTATTGTGAAGATAAAAAGGGTTAATGTGTTTAAATCACTTAAAATGTTGTCCGGCATGTACTCAGTTCATACATACTACTATCATCACCACTTGTAAACACCTATACGCCTTGTTCATTTTTTGGTAAAATGTTAAGTTTTTATATCATCACATATATATTTTTATTTTAAATATTTTATTGTGTGCCCACTAGAAAGCATATGCTATCTTATGTATCTTTGTACCCTAGCACACTATATAATACTTGGCACATCATGAATAGGTAAATGCATTAATTAATAAGTGCATCAAGTTACTTTATTCTTTGCTGTCAAATTTTCATTTTACCCTCTGTTGAATGAATGAGCATTTCTGGAAATTATTTTTACCATGGACATTCCTTATGTATTTAGATTTAAAAAAAGGTTTGATCAAATCACCTTTACACCAGCTATAACCAAATGCTGGTTATATAACTTGGTAATTAGAAATACTTGTGACTTAAGAGCTATTATATCAATTTTTTTTAATCTAAATATTACTTTTCCTTCTGGTAGTTTGCCTCTTATCTATTTATCAGATCCAGATTTCTTTCCACAAATATAACCATTTAAACCATAGAAATGGTTGAGCCATAATATTTCCAAGTTGGATGACATCATGGATATCATATATTTAGACTGCTAATTTTACAGGAAGGAAAGTAGCAAGTGATACCAAAATTACATAGCTAATTAGGGTCCAAAATATAGAAATACATGCATAGGAGGAGTTAGAGAGAAATTCCATTCTCACCAATGCTAGAGTTATGCTTCAATGGGCTACCTCTCTACACACAGCCTGAGATTTCCCCTCCAGCCTGAGTTCTTTCTATGGAGGCGGCTGCCAGTATTGCCCTGCTCCTTGTCGCTCATCAAATCCAAAGAAAATGGAAATATTGAGAGATTTGTCGCACAATGCATCATACTCTGAAAAACATCACAGTCCACACACAGCTAAAAAAAGCCAAAGAGTTCAGAAAAGAATATGGCTCAATAAGGGGACAGAAAGAGAGAGATAGGGACAGACTGAGACACCACAAGACAGAGACAGAAAGAAAGATGAAACCGAAGACAGTGGGCAAACTGCAAAATGATTTTTAAAAGGATATTGACACACTGAAATCAGCAAAGGAGTTTAATCAACTCCAAGCTAGGAAAGTTTAGGAGAGCATTTCTTGTCCACAAAACCTATTTGGCAGTTGCCATGGAAACGAGCAAAACTCCTAAAAAAGGAGAGGGTATGTAGGTTGCCTCTATTTAAGAAGCATAAAGCACCCATTGTTCCTTCTGCGGAAAGGTCAAAGGCAGACAAACTGATCCTGAATTTCAGATTTGGGGCTTACTTGTTCTCTAAGTCCAGCATAGGACCTTGTACCCCATACCGCCCACCCCCCACTACTAGATGAAGAGCTTCATTGAGGCAGTTCATTTTTTCTTTTGGCAGGCTGTTATCTCTCAGTCATCTAACATAGCACTCAGCATATAATAATTAACAGTCTTTCTGGCATGAACTAATGAATGAGATGCTTCATACAGCAAGCAACCAATCAGCTGCTAAAGCAAGAGACTTGCCCAGACAGTCAGGAAACCTGAATTCTTACCTCAGTTTTAGGGGAGTAAAGAGCCCTGAAAGAGGTTAGGTTAAGTGGCTCAAGGCTGCAGAATTAACAAATACAGGACCAGGACCAGGGTAGATTTCTAAGTCTCTATTCTTTCCACTGTTCTTATAACGTATATTGAACGTCAGTGGAATTATAAACTATTCTCATTGATACCATCTCATCCATAGCTACGCAGACTGCCTCACCCCCATCTCCCCAACAATCTCCTATAATGGGCTATCAGATAGAAGATAATAATTGTACTGTCTGATACATAATGTGTATATAATCTATAAAGTTACATTAATAATTAATAACTTCTAACTTTTAAAATGCCTTTCATGTACCAGGCACTAAGATCTTTACAAAAATTACTTCATTTTCACAATCACCTCATGAGGCAAGTTATTATTATCCCTGTTTTAAAGCTTAGTAAACTGTAGCCCAGAGAAAGTATCTAATTTACTCAATGTCACCACTGTGAGATAAAATAGGCAGATATTACTTAGATTTTATCAGTGACAAAGTGGGACTCAAAGCATTTGTGACTTGACCAAAATTACTAAACTGGTAAATGACAGTACCTGTTCCCAAACCGAATGTTTCCAGCTTCTATCACAAATGTTTTTTCTCCTATCACCCTTGCCTCTAGACATTTCTGATGTAAAACTAATATTAATTTAGCAAAAATTATATACTATTTAAATGATTTAGATAAACAATGAACAGATATCACTTAAAACATATACTATTTCAGCAAATAGTTGGAATATTTAGTGAGCTTGAAAAAAACAGAAAGCCCATAGATTTGAGAAAATCTCAAAAGTGACTGCATTTCGCAAGGCAATATTTAGATAAGGTTGTTTTCTCACAGTTGCCTCAATGAATACATCTTCCTCATACACAACTGCAGGGGACAAAAGAGTCAAACAAACAATGTTTTTTAAAAAACTGGTTTGACTTCATATAAGGCCTAAAAACATATGATTTTAATGGTTACATTCTATCCAACTTAACCACCTGGTGCTTTTTCCTGGATTCATTTCCCAAGTTTAATGTTGTGCACATAAGAATCACTTTCTTCACTGAAATATGTAATTTGATATAAGACTCAGTCATAACTGAGATTTTTCTCAAATGAATAAATTTTGCGGGGGGACTATTAAACGTCTTTATATATTAATATCTTCTAGAGCATCTAGAGAAGCAAAACCTAGATGTGTTGAGTTTGATACCAGTTTGTTCTCTAAAATCAAACTTTACTTAAATCACATGTTTCTTTTATGTATGTACAATGAATTGTGCCATTAGGACACATTTATGTCCAACTCATTAGGCCTTCTCACATTATCTTTTCTTTCTGTGTGATAAGAAATCATTTTGTAACTAAATAGCAGGAGAATAAAACATTTCAAAATTATGATATGGTCAGGGAAGCACATATCTTGGTCAGACTCTACTATTTCAATTTGCATAATAGAAATTGGTTTATTCTTTTTTAAAAAAAGTCTATATGTAGATCAAGTTAAGACTTTTATTTGTACTTAGTAGTAGAACTCTCACCATCTGGAGATCTGATTTCAACTATGAAAATGTTTGGTTGGGGTGTGTGAGTCACTACTCTTCATGAATCCTCCTGTTCCAGCAGATTTTGGGAGGTTGTCACAAGCACATAATGTAAGTATGTACAAATGTCCACACCAAAATATACATATGTGTAACTGTACATGTGATTTTTCATTTATCTAGTAAATATTTACTGAGTACCTACCATTTGCTATGAGTATTTCAGTCATTGAGAATACAATAACAAAACAGGCAAAGTTCCTGACTTTATGAAGCTTACAGTCTAGTGAGAAAGACAGGAACTACATAAGCAAAAGTGATTTTTCATGTCATATATACATGCTCATATCGTATCACAGACACACACATGCATGTATATGAATATAGTCACCTTAGATTCTGCTATATATACATACACACAGTTGCACTTGTTCAGGTCAGTTTGAGAAAGAGTGGCAAATGTTTTCAAAGCTAAATGTGCTCCAGAATTGGTTGAGTCCGAAACAATTGCCTGTGGAGTTCTTGATCTTCAGTCACTTGCTCTCATTGCATCATGGGTTATGAGGAGCAAATGTTATTACAGGAGTGGTATTGTGATACCACCTGTCCGGGCATATTGCTAAAAACACTTGGCTCTTGCTGATTTGTCATATTTAGAGTAATGTTATTGTGGTGGAACATTGCAAAGATTTTCTTCTTCTTCCTTGTCACTGGATTAGGAGTGAAAAAGCCAGGCTTCTAATTCCATCCCTGCAGTATACTGACTGTATTATTTGTGCATATCACTCTTTCTGTGAGGGCCTCATTTTGCTTCTCTATAAGAGGAGCTGATGGAATCAGAATACCCTCTAACATTTCATCAGGCTGTAAGATCCTCTGCCTCTAACTGGAATCATTTACCTTAGCACCTCGCTGTTCATGCCCCCTCAACATGTCAAATTCTCAATAGCATTGCTTGGTACAGAATATGCTATAGCCAAACTTGACAACAGGCTCATACCAGCAAAGAATCCATCTGACTTCCCCTTCTGGTGTTGTCTGTCACCAGCCTGGACAGAACATATGATTCAAATATGGAAACTAAGGTTTAGTATGGCAGCTCTCAGAGAGGCTTTTCCCAGCACCTTGACTGCGAAAGGTTCCCCTGCTTCATGCTTCTGAAATACCTTGAACTTATTTTTCATAGTTCCTACCACAGTGTTCTCACAGAAGTACTTTGGACTTTTTTTTCACAGTTCCTACAACAAGGACTTACTTTTCATAGTTCCTACCCTAGTTCCTACCAATAGTGTCAATTATGTAATTGTTTTGTTGTTTTTATTTATGGTCTCCCTTACAGTATATTTTATAGAGAATTTCTTACTCACTCTTGTATCAACGGCACCTAGCATAGTGTCAGGAAAATGGAAAACACTCAAAAGGTGCATTGGAAAAGGAATCAGTAAGTCCAGAATAATCTGATTTGTCAGCGTGGCAATGATCGAGCAGCTCTTCTATAGGAAAGCCTCCCTGGTCACGCTTCATGGCTTTGCTCCTGGCCTGTGGTATTTTTTCTTAACTGAGCCAATAGTACAGCTGGCATTGGTTTCTCAGAAAGCTGTATTGTTGCTACATTGCTTCAAGTACAGTGCTGAGATAACCATAGTAACACATATTCTGACAGCCTGTTCTGTTCCTGCTGTTCCATGTTGAATCTGTCCTTACTTACCTGGCTTACAGAAACTGCACCAGAATGCAACTTCTTCTAGTGCCTATAACACACGTCCTGTAGCATACTTCGTTGTCAGAGACTTTGCCATTGCAGACCATTTCATGATGGTCAGCAGGTCAACTTACTATTTATATATCCCCAACATGTAAAGCCAATACTCCAGGAATATCTGTCACCACCTTCGAGCTGCCTTTTTATTACTCGTTTTCACCTTCTTTGTCAGTCGTCTAAAATGTACTGTTCAAATAAGGCCTACGGATGGCTAGAAATTAAGGGCTTTCTTCTATTACGTCAGAAATTGTGGATCCAGATCAAAAATGAGAGATAAAAAAATTGGTATATTCCTGTATATGCCAGTCACTGGGCTAGATGTCTCATCTTGGTTATACATTTAAAAAAATGTTTCCTATAATCAATGACCTACAAAATACATCACAGCTAGTTTATGGCAGAGACCTGCAACCAGGCCTATCTGATATAGTTTGGTATTTATCCCTGCCTAAATCTCATGTTGAATTGTAATTCCCTATGCTGGAGATGGGGCCTGATGGGAGGTACTTGGGTCATGGGGGCGGATCCCTCATGACTTGGTGCTGTCTTTGCAATAGTGAGTTGAGTTCTCCTGAGATCTTGTCTTCTAAAAGTGTGTGGCTCCCCAACCTTCACTCTCTCTCCTTTGCTCCTGTTCTTACTATGTGATGTGTTTGCTCCTGCTCCACCTTCCACCCTGAATAAAAGATGCCTGAGGCCTCCCTAGAAGCCAAGAAGATGCCAGTGCCATGCTTCCTGTATAGCCTATGGAACCATGAGCCAATTAAACCTCTTTTCTTTATAAATTACTTAGTCTCAGGTATTTCTTTATAACAGTACATTAACAGCCTAATACACATTTCAAAAATTAATGACATACCTCACATGACTAAGTCTTAGTCATAGCGTCAATTTGAATTTGCCAAATCCCCTTTTAGATTCATCATGTCAAACTGATGAGTAATGTATTAAATCTGTGGAATGGGTGTCTCAAAGCATCTGGTCTTTTGCCAACCCCTTGGAGATCTGTCAAAACTCCAGCCCCCAACCAATCAGAAGCAATAACTAAAAGCCATTTCTCTCTATAATAAAAATGAGGAAGAATTGGAAAGAGCTAACAGGTTGTAATTCAGTTTCTGGGAGTAATGAGGGTTTTTTAGGTATAAGACAATAAACAGTTCAACTCTTAATTACCAGTTGTCTAGGCTCTGCCTTTCTTTCCATGGCATCAATACAATGGACTTTTATAAACATATCAGTGGTTAATACTCCTCTTTTGGATTTTTGTTGTATCCTCGACCACATTCCCTGTATTTTTATTTACATTCTAATTTGTATTCGAGAGAAAACCAAGTGAGTTTGCTGAAAACTAAGACATTTATTCTTCTGTGATAACGGGAGGAAATAATACAACATTCTCATCAGATCTTTTCCAAAGATAGGATCTACCCAATGATGAAAGTCAGTCTTTAGGCTCAGAGTGCTGTATGAAATATTCACTAAAACCCAAAGTTCTTCAGTGGCCTTTTACTTAATGCTATATTTACTGAAGTAGATAGAAACATACCTAGAAGTCTGGGATAAACATTTTGGTTGGTTGTAATTCATAGCCTGGACCAAAATACTTCCAAATTGCTCTTTCAAATCTCATCCAGTAGGAAAATATATTGGAGCAATTTCGAATATAAGTCTAGAAAGTTATTTTATTAATTTTATTAAGCATAGAAATGCACCAGTTTTTATTAGTGCTTCTTTCTTACTACAGATGATGTTTTTCTAACTCAAAACAGAATTGGCTTTTGGTTCGCTGAGAGGATGTTTTTTATTTTCAAAGTAGTTTTAACCTATTAAGTATGGCAACATTTATACTGTCTCAGGAATATGATAATAAACACACATATTTTCTTAGTTTTGATATTGGACTTTTTCATCAAATGAATACTGGTGGTATACACATGTACAGATGCTTAAAGGAACACTGTAATCCTTAGCCCTCTGTGATTCTTCACTTACTCCATCATATATACACACCTACTCGAACACATGCCAACAAATAGCTGCACGTAGGCACAAAAAACTTCTTCTACAAAATAAATGCAGTCTATATTGTGCATTTGTTAAGCCACAGTGAAATTTTGGTGGCTGAGTACAGCTAATGTTTTCCTTTATAGGCTTTCCTCTGCAAACATTCAGAAATATTTTTTGTAATCTGTTTAATGGATTAATAGAAATTGTTTTCTTGAAAGAAATACTTACCTTTAAGGTTGAATTATATGATAGTCACTTATAAGATGATATATTGATAATGCTGTAATGGTTTTAAAGTAATTTCAATCAGAAAATAAGCTAACATTTATAGAGTGATGATTATTTGCTAGGTAGTCACTGTGCTAAGTGATTTGTATGCATTGTCTCCTTTAACATTGCTACAATGTTAACTGGTAG
Source organism: Cacajao melanocephalus (assembly GCA_963573385.1). Lineage (NCBI taxonomy): Eukaryota > Metazoa > Chordata > Mammalia > Primates > Pitheciidae > Cacajao > Cacajao melanocephalus. Next base: position 14,305 of record CAUYLG010004972.1, on the reverse strand, counting down.
ATAGCACCACTATCTCCATTGAATAAATGCACAAACTTAGAAAATGAATGGCTTCTAAGTACTGGAGCCAGGATTTCATGGTAAGTAAGTTTCCTCCAGAATCTCTATTATTAACCACTACGCTAAACTATCCTTAAACAACAACCATGTGATAGAAAAGTAACCCAGTGAAGTATTTGAACCAACTATTATAACCTATTAGTCATATATCAGAAAAGTGAAATTCAGATCTTCCATTAGAGTCACACACCTAAGATCACTGGATGGGATGGAATCTGAGTCTTCTGACTGCCAGGACAGTGCTGTCTGTATTAGACAATAATAACTTGTGGTCTCTGATGTTAGCTATAAATACATGAATGTTCACAGATCATGCATTTCTTCTCCTTAGGGCAAAAGTGTGATTTCTAAATTGTACTGTGGGCACAAAGTCTCTGCCATTCCAATGCTCTAAGAGGCCTGACATATACTTTACGGGTCTTCTCATAAAGGTGAAAAGTAAGGGTCACCTTCTTTGCCTTCTGTGTCTAACTTAGCTCACAGTTTGTCTTCTGAGGCTCCATCAGCACTAACCTTGGTCATTCCAGGGCAACACACTTTCATTCTACTGTGAAAATGACATTGCTTCCACTCCACAATGATTGGGAGTCAGAGCTTTCAGATGAAACCATGGCAACCAAAAGGATTAATTTCTGCCGTGTCTCAATAACAGTCATGTTATCTCTCAACAGTCTAAAAGATAACTCACACACCTCTACTGTATAATAACATAAAGATAAAATAACAACCTAGAAACCAGATGTAACCTTCCAAAATACATAGAAATGAAGCGGTTTGATACTGAACAATTTTAATAATATATCGTGTGTGCAGAGTTATAAAACAATAATTAATGTAGTCTATAGAAAGGGCCATTGCAAGTGGTTCCTTCTTATAACACACTGTTTCCTCAATACCTTGTTTTAATAGAATTTTCCTCTATCTGGCCAAAATTACATTTACTAAAGAAGTAAAATCTTATTTTACATGATACCTCATTTTCCCGCATAACTATTGAAAATGTCTGTCTTAGTGAACTTCTCTTCACCTCTGTTTTATGAACAATTAAAACTATCCCTTTGCTAAGGCCATTCCCCACAGTAATGCAATAAGCCTCAGTGATATATTCTACCATTAGCCTTGGCATGATCACCCCAATTCTCCACATAATAAGACCCATAAGAAAGTCTCACTGCGGATCTTTACTGTTGCTCATCAGAAAAGCCCACTTGGCACCTCATGAAGAATATTTCACAACTTACAAGTTAATGACTCAAACAACGAAACAGGAGCTCAAAAACCAATCCATATAAAAACAACAAAGTTATTGAAAGCTAAGTAATTTCCGGTTAAACTAGTGTTTTAACAAAATAGGGATTTCCATGTTCATGATGCTTATTTGTGTAATTCTGTCATGCTAACTTCCTCTGAACTATCAGACAAGTTGCCCCTCTATGAAATAAAGGCTTATACAGAAGCAGATAGCTGAATTTGGTGTTGGCTTAAAATATGAGAACAAGATTGGAAAATTGTATGTAAACTCTTTTCTCCTGCAAAGTCCATTATGATAGAAATCTCCAGGAATTAATATTGAATTTGCCTCTCTTCCAGTTTTGATGACAAAAGCTATTCACTTACTAGCTATCTCTAATAAAAAGACCCTATTATTGAGAAAACTACTAGTACTGAAGTCCTATATGATCCCTTGCATAGTAAATGTCCCCATTTAAGTAATTATAGTTATAATGAATGTTAATAGGATATTTCTTCTGGAAGGTAGAGAATGGGATGCTAAGACATCCTAGCACAGTATTTCTCTCATCTCTACTCCTTATTATCTTTGTGACTATGAAAAAGATATTTAACCTCTCTGTGTTCCATTATGGCATTTGTAAAAGGAGAATTAATGCTCATATCTACCTCATAGAGTTGTTGAGGGAAGGAAATGAGTTAACATATGTAAAACATTGAGGACTGTGTCTGTTACACAGTAGGAGTTTGATAATTCCCAGAATTGTAATTAATATAATTATAATAATGACTTGTTACAACAGCTGTTCAATAAGTAGTTTCTGAAATACTGAATCAATGAACTCTGAAGAGTATAGGGAAATCTATAGTAGATTTATTGGCTCTAGTTAGTTTCAACTATTACCTACACTGTATTTTCTAAGTAATAAAATATTATTTTCTTCTACAAAAGAACTTGACGGTATTGAGTCAGTGGGATCGTTCTGATCTGTTTGGAGATATAAACGGAGAAACTTTAATTTTAAATATTTCTTGTATGGGTTAAAAATACATGCCTGTAATTTGGCACAAAATTCCCATTTTAGGAGTGCATTTGTCCTTCACAAAAATTTTAAGATCTTCATCTATAAATTTATACTCTAAACTTTTACATGAATCAGAACTGTTAAAAATACTCTGGATTCTATAGTTGTTGTCTAGCAACCAATATGACTCCCAAATTGTCCTGGTCCATTTATGTTGCTATAACGGAATACCTGAGGGTAGATAATTTACAATGAAAAGAGGTTTATTTGGCTCATGGTTCTGCAGGATGTGCAAGAAGCATGGTACCAGCATCTGTATTTATGAGGGTTTCAAGTTGCTTCCACTCATGGCAGAAGGCAAAAGAGACTCAGTGTGTGAAGAGATCACATGACAAGAGGGAGCAGGCATAAGGTTCCAGGCTCTTTTCAACAACCACTTCTAGTGGGAATAGTGAAAACTCACTCATTCCTGAGAGAATTACATCAAGCCATTCATGAGGGATCCACTTCTGTAACCCAAACACTTCCCACCAGGCTCCACCTCCATCACTGGGCATCAAATTTCAACATGGAACTTAGTAAAGCAAAACATACCATATGCAAACCATGGCACAAATAATTACCCTAAAATACAATATATTCACCAGGTTTTTTTTTTTTTTTTTTTTTTTTTTTTTTTATTTTATTTTATTTTTTATTGTATTTTAGGTTTTGGGGTACATGTGAAGAACATGCAAGATTGGAAAAAAAATCAATGTCTACATCATAGGTAGAATTTTGTTATTTATATAGTTTCCTTACTCATGCCATTCTTCTTGCTTATACTTGGTAAGGTTAAATTTTCCCTTAAGTCTTACACTCTAGTTAATTTATTCTTTATTGTTTTATATTCAAATTTTTCCATTTGCTTCTATAAGTAATAATAAAAAACCACTATTGCTACTCACTCTCACTTGGTTGTTCATATAAAGTATCTTTAATTTTTCCAAACCCTACAAAATAGGAACTATTATCCAAATTAGATAAATGATGAAACTGGGGGTCGGAGAGATTCATTAACTTGCTTTCTACGATGCACTGGAATAATTGGTTAGGTTTCAGATCTGATCCCTGTTTTATCTGAGTCCTTTCTAACTCACTAAACTATCTCACATGAAGGAATCCAACTGACTCTCATCATCTATTGTCCATAGCACCAGCTTTTCCCAGTCTCTTTGTTTTGATCTCACTTTGGTTTCTCTTCTGCTTTATCCTTATCAAGTCCTGTGTGCAACCCCAAATCTCCGACTCAACCAACTTTTCTATTCTCAATTCTTGTTTTACATAAAATTACATCACCAGGAATTCTACTTTATCTTGGTCTATGTGGGGAAAAAAAATCTTGTATTGACTATGAAGCTGAAATTATAGAGTGGATCCTGCATGCAACATAATTTTTTATGCAGTAAATTTCTGTATTCTTTTAAAAGCCTTTCTATGAGACAATGTGGCTTTACATAAGCAATTTAGCTGTACATAAGCAAGTACAATGAAGAGCTTGGTTCATTGGGATAGCTATTTGTTTCTACTATCCTTTTACTGAGATGAAGTTGTAGTTGTATGCCATCCATTTTTTTAATGAACTCTTAAATTAGCATTAGAAATTCAAAACAATGGGAGCCAAACAGTCAAGAAAACTGAAGATCAAATGTCCAAGTTACTGAACATAAAAAAGTCTGTTCACTGTCTCATTAAATTTAGTTTTCTCATGAGTAAATATTCTGATTAAGCTTCTACCTTTCAAGCCATTTTATGCTTTCATTTCTTTTTTAATTATAAAATGTTTTCATTTGAGTGCATACTCTAGGTATAAATTAAGATTTGTCATATAGCATTAAACAACATAAATGTTAATTATTTCAAAGTTTATTTTTAAACTTAAAAATATGATAGTCACACAAAAAAATGTAAGCAGTTATTGCAAGCCCACAAAAAGAACAGTCTTCATTAGAACATCATTTCTCTGATAAAATTTTTTATTCAAAATTTTGATAAATTTTTATAAGCAATGAAATTTGGAGATAAGAATGCCCTAAAACCTATGTTTTCAAAACATAGGTTTTGAAACCCTATGTTTTATAGTCAGTAAGCTCCATGAGATCTGACATTTCGAACTGTTTTATTAGCACCTGTGGTTCCAGCTCCTAGAATATTGCTTAACACATACAAGAAATTTAAATATTAATTGTGAATATAGTGTTATCCTTGCAAATGGAAAATGGAAGAATTCTCACAACTTTAAGTAATCTAATGCAGACTTGCCTTAGTAAGGTTCTACTTCTCAATAACAACAAATCACAATGTCTGATAGATGACTGGACTTTTGAATTTTTAATTGTAGCTTTTTATCCAATTGATCCTTTTCCATTTGAGAGTATCTTTCTTCAAAGTATGTTCTTTTGTGCCAGATCTGTTGTAACTTAGGCTATGATCCTGTCCGCTGTCAGCTAGGCTATCTTGCATGATCCATGGCCCAGAACAGTCAGAAAGGGACCCAAAGAATCAGCCCTACAGAATGGTAGACATGTAAACCTTAGTCTCCCACATACCCACAAAAGTTGTCTTTGGAAGGCTCATTTTATAACTACTGCGAAACTAGGGTTTTATTATTCAAACCAGTAGTTTGACTAAAAATGAAGGAATGTGAGTTCATTATTAACTAGAATTGGTCATTGCCACTGCCTTTTTAGAGAAACACCAAAACTTCCAAAGGGATTGAAAATAATTTTTTAAAGAGGGAGGGGTTGTAATTTTGTTTGTGTTTTTTTTTTTTTTGCTCTGCAACATCTCTTGTATATTATGGGAACATATTTGAACAGAGGAGGGTCCAAGAGGCAAGATTTTACATAAGAATCTTTGTTTTTACCTCCCACTGCCATACTCACCATGTGAAGTCCTAAGAATCTAATTTGGTTTTCTTACTATTATAGAATTTCCTTATCAACTAGGTTAGAAAGAAGTAGATTATCTATGTGAAATTAGTGCTGAATTAAGGCTCTCAGGCTATTACAGTTTCTCAAAAATGCAATGTGTTTCTGGCATTTGCCTTATTCGTCATGAAAAATTGTTAATATCCTTTAGGATTGCCAGTGATGGTGTTTAGTCTTTGTATCACCGCTACTCTTATTATCACCATTATTTAACACTTCAAAAGAAACAATTCTATTAAAAAGAAAAGTTTAAAAATAGAAATCTTAAGTAGAACCATATACATTATTTAAAATACCATAGAATTTGTTAGATACTTGCTGGAAAATTATATTGATATTCCATTGACACAGATATCCTTTGATTTGCCTGAGATATAGCCAAAAGGGCCTTGACACACAAATACATTCCAGGTAATTTAAAACATGTACATGTTTGTGTGTATATGTGTGAGATGTACAGGGGTATGTGCATATGTGTGTATATTTTACTTTTTATACAAAAACATAAAAGACATAATTGGTCTTCTGTGTGGCCAAGTTTGGTACGTATCTTAGCAAACTATGAGATTTTATCCTTAAAAAGTTATTTTGGGGCATTTTGAGCTTTATCCATGATTTTTATTTTTAGAACATATTAAGAAGCAATATGACTGAAAGACTTTATAAGAAAATGATATCCTCTCTGTAAGAGGAAAACATTTTACATGTAGGTTTTAATATTTTACTATAAGGAAACCTTCTAAACTGTTGCTTGGGAACTCTAAGGGCATTTCCTTAACCTTAGCACAGCATAGCTTGATGCTATAGTCTAGGATGTAGAAATGACTCCTAAATGTTGGCTCAGAATGAAAGATGGCCTATTATCAAAGTCAGTGATGGGGTGTTGTGTAAACCTCACAAAACTGGATTTTGGTCAGTTGTGTCCATGGTCAGGGAAGTCTTCATATCAAAGACCATGTGTGTATATGTTGCATGACTGTTGATTGTCTCATGAGTGTTTGTCTTTTACGTATGATTAATACACAAAATGTTTTCTTTTCTTTCCTTTTCCCTTTTTGTAGAAATTATTGAACCTACTACCTCTAGTCCTGTCACAAGTCCAGGTCAGTATCCACATACATTCTCAAAGTATGTCTGGGTACTTTTTCCATTAAACAAGACCTTCTCATCATTATAGAAATAAACCAAGTTGATTATGGGCCGCATGCTTGCAGTGCTGCCCTAATGTCTGTTACTTGTCCTCGTCTATCTGTGATATGTCCTCCTGTTGGATTTTGTGATCTGATCCTGATTTTTAGTTTATATCTTCCACTTCATTCTGTAAGGCATATGCAGTAAATATGTGTCACATTGTAGAATAGTCGCAAGGTGATTAGCTTCTGCAATGCCTTTGTAAACAGAGCTGCAGAGATTTTACAAGGTTTTTGGAGTAGTTATTAAAAAACTATTTACTATGGCTTGGTATTACATTATTATAAAATCATTATGAAGCAAGAAGGTATTTAGTGCTTCTAAAGGGAACAATAGCTAAGGTAAAACGTATACTTCTACCCTTGCAATATTATAGTAGGAGATTTTGGTCTCTTGAAACTGTCAAGTCAAAGGACTTATTTCAGTTGTTGGGCTTTATTTTCAGATTGTTCCTAATTCAGCCACAAATACTCTGAAAAGATAGGCCATTGCTATAATTGTGTTTTTAAAAGTTGTTTTCAACTGTGAACATTTCTGAGTGACATGAAATCGAGATAAAAGCAATTGATATTAGAAACAACTTTTATCTCGTTATATAGGAATTTAGCAGTTCATTCTGAATGTTGGCTTCTGGCTATTTAAAGAAGAAAGTGGAAATGCTAAAGTTATTTAGCTTTGAAAAGTTCATAGGGATTTCTTGTAACTGCTGAGTTAAAGGATTTGTTGATGCTGCCTACCCATAAAGAGGTATAAGTTAGTTAAATAGTTGTTTCTCCTCTCATTCCAGAAATGGCACTAAATTTTAGTCTAAAACAGGATTTGCTGATCTGAGAAACTGAGTGTCTTAGAAATGAAAAAAAAATTCTATCTCAAATTGTAATCAATCAAAAATGCTTTAAATTGCTTTAGATGATTATGAATTACCCCCACCCCAAAATGAAACATGTTTGAGCAAGTCTATGATTATATATTTAAAGAATCTCATAATATAACACTTTCTGGTCAAATTATAGAATACTTTTTCATAACCTCTCAAACGGAAGCATATTTACTGGTCTATTTTAAATTATTTTATAGTTGATATACACAAGGTTTAAGTTATATGTTTAATAACAGTTTCCCATTTTATAGGAGTTAACAGTCTCTCAAATTTGAGTTATATTAATATAATTAGAACCAGTAGTCATGTGAATCTAATTTTACTTTTTACTTATAAAGACTTATTATGTGTGATTCCTACTAAAGCCTTTGGCATCTACAGATTAATAGAATCTCAGGTTCATATGAGATCATAATCTTGCTACTAAACTTTTTAATCTTCTTTTCTCCATATTTTTATGAGCATATTAAGTAATTTCCATCTAGCTATGTCACCTGGTGGGTTGACGTGAAGATTAGATAAGTTCTTACTTTCCTATTTTGACCATTGCCCTAATTATTGGCTGAAGCCCTCATAAATTAAAAGGACACAGTACCTTCCTTGTCTACTCAAATAAAGAATAGTAGATATCAAAACATTTTCAGAAGTGGCACTTGGTGGCATCCAATAACAGCATATTTGCTGACTTTATGTTTTTGGAAAAAGTTTTATTGAGGATAGGTATAGTAAGATTCTTTTTCAGTAGGTTATTTATATCAGAAGCTCTTTCCATAGTTGGGGTTCTTAGAGAGACATTCAGGTCATAAAACAAAGACATTGCTCTTACCTTTACAAAGATCCATTTTTCGTCAAAGAATGTAGATCATAAGGGTTAAGAACATAGACTTTGAAGCCAACTACCTAGGTTTGAATCCCAATCCAATTACCTTTTAGCTGTGTAAACTTCATTAAGTCACTTAACCACTCTATACTCAGAGTTTTCATTTGTAAAATGGGGTGGGTGTACAATAAGGATAGTACCTAGTAGATAGAGTTATTATGAAAATTGAGTAACTCAATATTGGTAAAGTACCTATAAGTGTTCCTAGTACATAGTATGATAGAAGTGTAGGTTAAATTTTGGGGAAAAATACACACACATACACACACACACATACACACACACGTATACACACACACACATACACACACACGTATACACACACACACACACCCCTCCTCATGATGTCCAGATATGGGAAAAGTTTACTAACATGATCAAAGGTAAATATTTGAACTGTTTAGTCTCTCAAGCACTCTGAGACCTAATAATTGTTGGCACAACTTCTAAAATGCCCAAGCAACAGCCATTATGTCCCCAAATTGGTCAATTTGTTGCTAGGGTTAAATGTTTGGAAACTATGAATGCATGACAAATAGTCTAAAATTGAATTTCTTAGCACTGCAATCTTTAAGAAAAGCTAATATAAACTTTTAAAAATGATTATTATAGGAAAATTTAATAAATATGTGTTGAATTGAATTGAAAGATAAAAAACAAATGCAGCTATAAGTGAAACTCACCCTTCATTAATTGTGAATTTGTTAAAGGCCTCCAGGGAACAGTTTGGTTAGGCAGGGATTTAAAGAGTATGTGGTTATAGCAGGATTGAAAGAGTGGTATAAATGATAAACAAAAGCTTTTAAAAGAATGTGCAGTCTGCTGAGCAAGATACAAAGGAGAAGGATTTGGCAATATATAACTCTAAGCAAAAGATCATTAAAGGCAGGTGGGAAAATAATTTACTCTATGAATAAAATAAAAGTGCTAAAAGTTCCAGTTGTTTCAAACAAAGCTTTAAAAAAATGTTATCCAAATGACAATAATAAATGAAAATTCTCACAAAAGTATTCAGGAGATAATAAATATTAGATTTGCAAACTATCCTATTTACTTACTGCTTCTACATAAGTGGAAAAAGAGAATGTAAAATAACTCAACACATATCTCATATTTCCTAATATTACTGTCAGAGAGTTAAAGCAGAGATAAAGTGGATATAGTTATGAAAATATTGGACACACTGAAAGTAGTTTGAAGTAAGTGGATTTATATCATTTATGTTCATAAGTTCTAAAGAAATGAAGGTCCTAAAGTCATAACTTATGCTTTATATATTCTTGACAAGTCAGAATCTGTTTTAAATGAAGGAAATGGAAATTGAATTATTAACATCATTATTCAAGAAAAGGCTATGAAGTATATCATAAGAACAAAAGAAAACTATTCTTTGATCAGTCTCAGTTTGAAAGGTAAGGGGCGTTTTTCAGAATGAATGAGATATACAGTGAATTTGAAAATTCATACTAGCTTTATTGTAATTGCTGTGCTGGACTGTAAGTTATTCTGGACAATGATCATCAAGCTAAAAATGCCTACCATATATTACTAAACCAATATGATTTTATTTAACGACCTAAATCATTTCCTTTTTTTTTTTTTTTTTTTTGAGACGGAGTTTTGCTCTTATTACCCAGGCTGGAGTGCTATGGTGCCATCTTGGCTCACTGCAACCTCCGCCTCCTGGGTTCAAGCAATTCTCCTGCCTCAGCCTCCCGAGTAGCTGAGACTACAGGCGTGCACCACCATGCCCAGCTAATTTTTTTGTATTTTTAGTAGAGACGGGGTTTCACCATGTTGACCAAGGTGGTCTTGATCTCTTGACCTCATGATCCACCCACCTCGGCCTCCCAAAATGCTGGGATTATAGGCGTGAGCCACCACGCCCAGCCCTCCATTTATTTTTTGAAAAAACAAACATACAGTCTTGTGATCATCTTTTCAGTGTATTTTAATATTTATGTTGGACTTTTATTTTAAAGAGTGGAAAGGAGCTTAAGGGTATCTCCTCTGAATAAGACCGACTATTAATCCTAAAATTATTTATTGGTATGCTTTGTGTAACCTGTCTGTCTGAATACATTACACAAGTACTTTGTGACTTTGACCCCAGAAATTCAAGACAGAACTTCCCAATCTAGATTAAATCCACAACAATGTCCTAATGCTGGTTTTATATTCCTAGGTCATCATTATCTATGAAGCATCAAGGTAATAATCTAAAAAGTTAAAATTGTAGTCCTACCAGTATTCACTTGGCTTCATATAGATTCAAAACATTTAATAAACACTAATTCAGCAAATCATTTTTAGTCTATAGGCAGAAGATTAGAATTAAAGATTTGTTCAATGCACCACAGATACCCTACATAACATTTGTCCTTACTTTTTCCCTAGAAATAACCTTTAGCAGTTATGAACTAAAAATTTTTATTCTGAAAATAATTTAATCTTTACCTGAATACTGTTGTTACTGATAGAAAAAAAAATGCTTTATTATATATCTTTAGACAAATAGAGGAGTAGTTTTAAAATACAATTTGTCTATATCTAAACATAAACCAAAAAAACTCAATGTAGACTCTTCAGTTGGACTTGTAGAGTGTCACTATTTTTAAATGGCTATTATTAAGCACATTGTGTTTATGAGTGTTTTAAGATCATTTTTAAGTCTGTGAAACAATCTAATTCCCATTTACAGTAAAGAGAAAAACCGAAACAACTGATTTTTTTTTAACCAAAGGTCACTGAGAAAGTATATGGCAAAACCAATAATGAAACGCCTATAGCTATATCTCAAATATCTGCCTCATTTTAAATAACAGAACTGTTTTGAAAAAAAATAATTTAATGTTTGTAAACTGAATTATTTAAATTCACCATAAGATACCACATTATGTAAAGAAATTCCACTTTAAAGTGAATAAATGCTATCTGATTCATATACTTAGCAAATAATTTGTCAGTTTGCTAGTTTACTAGATTTTGTTAAAAAGGAAAATGTCTTTATTTAACTTATCCCAGGAAGCTCCATTTCCTATTTCCTGTGAAGGATATAGTTTGTCATTTAGCAAAGATTTATTGAGTAACAGCAGTATCAGGAACTGAGTACTAGGAGCATAGGTTATTATCTTGAAGGTGTTTATTATCTATTAAAGAGATGGGCATATGTATAACTAACCATTATTTAATATAATAAATTCTATAGTTTCAGGCTAAAGAAAAATCAGACAATTTTGCCTGGAGGAAATCTTTGCACATATGAACAGAATCTTCATGGATTACTCATAGTTAGCAAGAAATTGGAGTACTATAGGAAATAAAGGAAATACTTAGAAAGTCAAAATGGTAGAAAATGTAGAAGACTAGGGGAAAAAACTGATTTAACTTCTGTATCTTTATTATCTAATACAGTGCTTAGCATTTAACAGGTCTTCCACGTATGCCAGATGATTACAGCAGAAATGCTGAACCACTTAGCAAAGGATTTGAACCAAAAAAATAAACACAGAAGTCAGAAGGTTTCCTGACAATAGCCACATAACACTGTTTCCTTTATGTTAGGTTGTATCTAATGTTGATCATTTCAAACACCCATCAAAAAGAAGACAATACTATAAGAAAACAAAATTAATTTACTACCAAAATGTATTTGCTACCAATGTTCACTCTCTTGCAGTTTATAGATAATAGAAGTTTCTAAAAATTCATTTTATGCTAGCATTTCCTACTGTAATTGAAATAGGATAATAAACAGGCTTTTAAAATTGTATCATCAAATTCTATGCCTTAAAAAAAAGTCCAGTTGTCAATAAATTATCTTTCTTCAATAAATGAAAAAATAAATGAGTGAATTAATGCTTTAGAAAATCCACAATTAGTACACATAATTAAAGCATGTAAAGAATCTCATAGATAGCAATAGTGTACTCTAATCAAACTCATTCAGGAATAAAGGGGGGTTAAAAATATTCAACTACAAATAATCACACAATAGCAAGACAGTTGGGTAATTTATCTGTTTACTAAACAAAATTCCAAAATCTTAATGACTAGACCAAAATGCATATACTTGACTACCCATGGATGGATGGATGGATGGATGGATGGATGGATGGATGGATTGATGGATGGATGGGTGGATGGTGGATGAATGGATGACACCCTTGCATGTGGTTCATAGAGGTAGAGCTTTAGAAAAGTGGGGAAACTGATGGAAGTTGGGAGTAAGTCACCTGTCAGTTCTCAAAAACTTATTGAGTATCTGAATGTGTCAGACACCAAACCATGCATCAGAGATGCAAAAGTGATTGGACCACTGTTTGCTTTTGTCAGTCTCACATTTCAATGAGAGGGACATGAAAACAAAACAGATTAATATAATACAACATGTGCTATAAGAGAAATATGTGCTCAGATCTAGCTTTAAAAATATCATAAAAGGATTTCTGGAAGAAGTTATTCAGGAATTTGGTAGTTTAGGCATGGGAGTAATGGGGAAAGCCATTCTAGACAAACAGTTCAATGTGGACAAAGGAACAGAGACATAAAAGAGTATGATGTGTTTGAGAGAAACTTCAAATAATTTCTGGAGTGTAAACTGAGCAGAAAGTGCAGTGAGGCTGGGAAAGTAGACAGACTGGATCACTGAAGGGTCTTGTGTTCCTTGTTTGCAAGCTTGGTCTACTTAATGGTAGGCATAGGGTGATTTTTAGGCTTCCCCTGCAACAGAGAGTTGGGATCAAGGACTAATTAACATGAATAAGACTGGCATCAGAAAAGGTTATTATATAATGCCAGGAATAAAATGATGAAAACTTCATACGTGATAGTGATAGTAGGAAGGAAAGAATGGGACTGATTCAAAAATTATTGAAAAGGTAAACATATCAGGGCTTGGTTGTTGATCTGATTTTCAGGGCAGGGAGAGAGTGAAACAAGGATGACTCCCACCTCTCTCTGTGGAGGATACAGTACCTACCGGGATGCGGAAAAAACCGTAAATGGCGTGCCAAATGTCTTGGACTTTATCGTGTTGTTTGGAGCAAAAGATTCAATGTTGCGTTTCACGTTAAACAGAATACTATTGCTGTGTGTACTGTGCAGATATAATTTTGTAAAAGTAAGAAAGTTAAGAACGAGGGTGAGGAGGCATCAAGCAAAGTCTATAAAAGCAGAGTCTCGAGCTACCAGCTTGGACCTCTTAGGAAATGTTTACCTGAGAACAAGCATCTCTCTAAGAGCTGGGAAATCAAGCTCTACAAAATAGGTGTTAAACTTGTGATATTATTTCAAAACTTATTTTAACATTTATAGGGTTTTTTCCTAATTTAAAATAATCAAGCTCCCATTATTCTCTGATTGTTAAGAGTATAAAAAATTTGAGACAGCTCAGAATATATTTTAAATTCCAATTAATATGCCTGAATATAATGAATTCAGATATTAATTATAATTATCCATAATTAGTTGATTAATTTCCAGATAAAGGTATAGCAGAAAACCTATGATGCAATTTAGAATATGATGCTCATTATTTTAAAAGATTTTAAAAAGTAGGGTGCTTTTTAATCTCTGTTTCTCACTATTCAATTCCTTCTTCCCTAATGTATCTTCAGCTCTGTCTCAAAATATTATTTTAAGCTATTTATCTTATAATTTACTTCTGGGCTCAGAGTAGCATGCCAGTAAAGATATAGATCAATGCTTCAAAGTCAAGTACCACATGTACAAATCACAAGTCTTTAACATGTTAAATCAAATGATTGATATATAGCACAAGTATTAAAACAATTGATGACTACTATTACTCTATTTTATATACATAAAATAATATAGACTTATAAATGTGAGTCCTTATTAAGCATATACTAGGTATCTTGTACTGTCTAATTATAGATTTGTACCACAATTACCAAAACACTTTTTTTTTTTTGAAAGAAAGTAAAAGAGAGGAAAGAAAGTGAGAGTGAAAGAAAGAAAGAAAAAGAATGTATGAGAGAAAGAAAGAGGAAGAAAAAGAGGGAGAGAGAACAGGATTCTTGTTCTACTGCCCAGGCTAGAATGCAGT
>CAUYLG010004969.1:0-61357 GCA_963573385.1 Cacajao melanocephalus | reverse complement strand
CTCCCAAAATGCTGGGATTACAGGTATAAGCCACCATACCCAGCCCAGACTTTTTGATGTAGGCATTTAGGGCTGTGAGCTTTCCTCTGAGCATCACCTTTGCTGTGTCCCAGAGGTTTTGATAGGTTGCATCACTATTGTGTCCTTGCATGTGAGATATGTCTGGATACAACGTACCAATGGGTTTTGACTTTTTATTCAGTTTGCCTGTCTTTTGATTGGAGCATTTAATCCATTTAAATTTAGGATTAATATTAATATATGTGAGTTTAATACTGTCATTTAATGCTAGCTGGCTGTTTTGTCCATTAGTTGATATGGATTCTTCATTATGTTGATACTCCTTAACTTTTGATAAGTTTTTGGGATGACTGTTACTGGTTGTTCCTTTCTGTGCATAGTGCTTCTTTCAGAAGCTCTTGTAAAACAGGCCTGGTGGTGATGAAATCTCTGAGTACTTGCTTGTTCACAAAAAATTTTATTTTTCCTTCACTTATGAAGCTTAGTTTGGCTGGATATGACATTCTGGGTTGAAAGTTCTTTTCTTTAAGGATGTTGAATATTGGCCCCCACTCTCTTCTGGCTTGTAGGGTTTCTGCTGAGAGATCTGCTGTGAGTCTGATAGGCTTCCCTTTGTGGGTAACCTGACCTTTCTCTCTGGCTGCCCTTAGTATTTTCTCCTTTATTTCAACCCTGGCGAATCTAACGATTATGTGTCTTGGGGTTGCTCTTCTTGAGGAATATCTTTGTGGTGTTCTCTGTGTTGCCTGGAGTTGAGTATTGTCATGCATTACTAGGTCAGGAAAGATTTGCTGGATAATATCCTGAAGAATATTTTCCAGCTTGGATTCATTCTCTTCATCACATTCAGGTATACCTATCAAACGTAGATTAGGTCTTTTCACATAGTCCCATATTTCTTGGAGACTTTGCTCATTCCTTTTTACTCTTTTTTTCTCTAATCTTGTCTTCTCATTTCATTAAGATGGTCTTTGACCTCTGATATCCTTTCTTCTGCTTGATCAATTCAACTGTTAAAACTTGTGCATACTTCGCGGATTTCTCGTATTGTGTTTTTCAGCTCCATTAATTCATTTATGTTCCTCTCTAAATTGTCTATTCTCGTTAGCATTTCTTCAAACCTTTTTTCAAGATTCTTAGTTTCTTTATATTGGGTTAGAACATGTTCTTTTAGCTCACAGAAGTTTCTTATTATCCACTTTCTGAAGCCTAATTCTGTTAATTCATCACACTCGTTCTCCATCAGGCCTTGTTCCGTTACTGATGAGGAACTGTGATCCCCTGTAGAAGGAGAGACATTCTGATTTTGGGTGTTCTCGGCCTTTTTACGCTGGTTTCTTACCATCTTTGTGGATTTATCCACCTGTCGTCTTTGTAATTACCGACTTTCGGATTGGGTCTCTGAGTGGATGTCCAACTTCTTCATTCCTAGCGCTGGAATCTATGTAATTTTCACTGCAGCAACCCACCTTGCTGGCTGAAACAGTGGCGTTGAGATTCGTGGTGCTTTTCTGCCTGGGAATCTCCGGTCTGGCTTCCCTCTTCAGTCCCTTTTTCAATCAGCTGAATGGGCAACTCTGCCTTCCTGGAGCTCCAAACATCAACCAAGAGGGCACCCGGTCCCATTTACTCTGCACCGAGAACCGCCATGCTGGGGTGCCGGCAAAACAGCTGCGCCAGCCAAGAGTCGCACTGGCAACCCGTGGGGCTCCTCCGCTGGGAATCTTCTGGTCTGTGGGCTACAAAAATTGTCTGGAAGTGTGGCGTCCACTCGTTTTCTGCGCTTTCATTGGGAGCTGCAATCCTGAGCTGCTAGTAATCGGCCATATTGGATCTCTCTCCTCCCAGGTGTTCTTTGTGCTTCTTGTATTTGGATGATTTGGATGTCTAGGTCTCTAGCAGGGCTGGGAAAGTTTTCCTTGATTATTCCCCTAAATATGTTTTCCAAACTTATTGATTGCTCCTCTTCCTCAGGAACACCAATTATTCTCAAGTTTGGTCATTTAATATAATCTCATACTTCTTAGAGGCTTTGTTCATATTTAGAGGCCTTTGTTCATCTTATTCCTTTTTCTCTGTCTTTGTTGGACTGGGTTAATTCAAATACTTTGTCTTTGAGCTCTGAGTTTCTTTCTTCAACTTGTTCAGTTGTATTGCTGTGACTTTCCAGAGCATTTTGCATTTCTAAAGTGTGTCCATTGTTTCCTAAAGTTTTGATTGTTTTTTATTTATGCTATCTGTTTCATTGACTATTTCTCCCTTCACTTCTTGTGTCATTTTTTGGATTTCCTTACACTGGGCTTTGTCTTTCTCTGTTGCCTCTCTGGTTAGCTTAATGACTAACCTCCTGAGTTCCTTTTCAGGTAAATCAGGGATTTCTTCCTGGGTTTGCCTCCACTGGTGGTGAGGTAGTGTGATTTTTTTGGAGGTGTTAAAGAACCTTGTTTTATCATATTACCAGAGTTGGTTTTCTGGTTCCTTCTCATTTGGGAAGCCTCTGTCAGAGAGAAGGTCTAGGGCTGAAGGCTGTTCACATTCTTTCCTCCCATAGGGTATTCTCTTGAATAGTACTCTCCCCCTTTTCCTATGGATGTGGCTTCCTGTGAGCTGAGCTGCAGTGATTGTTATCTCTCTTCTGGATCTAGCCACCCAGCAAGTCTACCAGTCTCTGGGCTGGTACAGGGGGTTTTCTGCACAGAGTTCTGTGATGGAAATTGTCTGTAGGTCTCTCAGCCATGGATACCAGCACCTGTTCTGGTAGCAGTGGTGGGGATTGAAACTCTGTGAGGACTCTAAGCTTTGGTGGTGTAATGCACTATTTTTATGCTGGTTTCCTCCTGCCAGGAGGTGGTGCTTTCCAAAGAGCATCAGCTGTGGTAGTATGGGGAGGAACAGCGTTGGATGGGGCCTCTGAACTACCAAGAGTATATGCCCTTTGTCTTCAGTTATCAGGGTGGGTAGGGAAGAAGCATTGGGTGGGGGCAGGGCTAAACGTGTCTGAGCTCAGACTCTACTTGGGCAGGTCTTGATGTGGCTGCTGTGGGAGATGGGGGTGAGATTGCCATGTCAATGGAGTTATGTTCCGAGGAGGATTATGACTGTCTCCACTGTGTCATGCAGGTTGTCAGGGCAATGAGGGAAAGCTGGCAGTCACGGACCTCACCCAGCTCCCACACAATCCAAAGAGCCAGTCTCACTCCTGTCATGCCCCACGCCCCACCACAGCACCAAGTCTGTTTCTAGGCAGTGGGCGAGCGGAGCTGAGAACTTGTCCCAGGCGACCTATCTCCCAGCTGCAAAAGTAAATATGGCTTCCCTCTTTCCCCTGCTTCTGGAGTCTGTATACCAGATTCATGCCCTCCCCCGAGTTTTGGCCAGAAGGCTTCTCAATCAGTTCAAATTGTAACAAAGTTCAGCTGGAGGTTTCCTTCTCCCTGTGGCCTTTCCCCAGTGCTTCTGGCCACCCTCTAGAAGGACCCCTGTGAGGCCAGGCAAAAACAGCTTACTAGGTTACCCTGCAAGCCTACAGGAATTTTCCTGCTGCTTCCTCTATCCCTGTATTTCACTTGGCTTTCTAAATTAACTCAGCTCCAGGTAAGGTAAAAATCTTCTCTGTAATCTAGGCCTTCATTTTCCCCAGAGGGGGTGTGTGTTTGCGGGTGTATGATCTCCCTTTCCCACTTCCACAGTTTGGGTACTCACAGTATTTGGGGTGTCTCCTGGGTCCTGCAAGAGCAATCTGCTTCCTTCAGAGGGGGGTCTGTGAGTCCTCTCTAGTTTGCCGATTTATTCCTGCAGTCATTGTGGAGCAAAAATTAATGATGCAAGCCTCCACACGCTACTCTGTCTGTCCAAGACGGAGCTGTAATCTAGTCCTGCCTCCCATCCGCCATGATCTGCTGACTTACGTTATTTTTATTTACAGCATTTTTCCATGAATGTAAATCATAATTAAGGTGAGGAAATCCCTTTATTTTGGACACTTGCTGATGAAAACAAATTTTAGCAATTATTTTTTTGAATAGAAAGACAAGCTGTGAATCTGAAATTGGAAATATCTTAATTAGGTCCGTAGTTAGAGAAAATTTTATATGATTTTGTTTTTCAGTGTGTTAAAATAACTTCTGGAGTTGTAAAAAGTGCCTTTAAGGGAAATGGAAATAAAAGTTTGAAATACGCAATGTATATCACTCCAACTCTTAAAAGGCCTTACAGCCCCTCCTTTTTTTTTTGGTCCCACAACTTACAACGAAGATCTTTATGGATATTGATTTTTAAACATATAGTTCAGAAATTCAAAGCAAACTTCCACATGATAAACCATATGCCAGCTTAATCAATTTTTGGAATAATGAAAGTCTCTTGACAGCAGCTGATATACTTGGGAGAAAGCCTTTGGTGGTTCATTATATATTCAAAGAGGTGAAACACTGGTCATTATCCAGACCTCCAAAAAAGGAATGACTATGAGTAATGACTGTAATTAACGTTCAAATTTATAAATGTCACTTTCCAATACTAACAATTGCTTGTAAATGAAAGTACTAAAATGTCTAAGAATGATCATACCAATTGTAACATATTTCAGTCATTACAAAAAAATTATGTAGATGGTATAAAAAATCAATGACATAATTCAGTAAAAATTTATATGAAGATTTCTTTTTTTCAGAAGATGATCTTTAATTCTAATTACTTCTGAAACCCCCCCAAAAAGTAAAAGGATTATTATTCTAGTTTAAAAATTCTTGTAACCGTGTGTTATACTCCTATGTATGTAATATTATGTGTACGTTTACTAAGAAGTCATCAGTAATGATTTCTTTGAGTTTTATTGCAGAAAATGGATTTTAAAATCTAAATATTTTATACATAGTAGAAGCTTCTAAGCTGTTAGTGTATGATCATATTATATCATTTTTACAATACGCAAATTGTACTGTTGTCAGCCCGAGGCTTGTGGAAAAGGAAGTTGGTGAAGGTGTTCTGTAAGGAGTGTTTCTTGCTTACTTTGCTCACCCCAAAACCATTGTTAACTGTTTTTAAAATCAAACTCTTTCTGAAAATAATTGATCTTTCACTAAGGAATAAAACTATGGATTCGTTTTAGTTAGAAAACACATAAAGTTGAAACTCTTTATTCTCTCCTGAACACAGGTTTTCTAGAAGCATACTTTCCACTTGCGGACGATTATAGAACAGCGGGTTTTTTCTCAGAATGTTGTCCTGAGGGTAAACACGTACACAGGACAGATAGTTCCTAAAGACTTACGTCGCAAAACACACTGTGCCAATTTCTCTGATTTGCTTTCTAAAAGTGTCTTTAGCAAGTTTAGGTTCTCTCTGATTCCATCTTACTCTTTAATACTAAAGCAGTGGTTATCAAACTTTAGCTACAGTAGAATCACCTGGAGAATGTGTTCAAGCATAGATTTTTGGCTCTG
This sequence comes from Cacajao melanocephalus, assembly GCA_963573385.1. Taxonomy (NCBI): domain Eukaryota; kingdom Metazoa; phylum Chordata; class Mammalia; order Primates; family Pitheciidae; genus Cacajao; species Cacajao melanocephalus. Next base: position 55,892 of record CAUYLG010004969.1, on the reverse strand, counting down.
CCATCAGTATTTGGTTCTGTAGGCCTGGAGTGGACCCCAAAATTTGCATTTCTAATAAATTCCAGTGACATTGATGTTGCTATTTCAGGGACTATGCTAACCTAACACATGAGTCTGATGACTCAACTCAAATCTTTTTATCAGTCAAGGGATGTTAATTCAAAAAGCCTTGGAAAATGAATCAACAGGCAGTGGTGATAATTAGATAAATAGAATGTTGGACTAATTTAAAGGCTTTCTGACTCACGTCTTTTAAGACAGCGTAACTAGGAAATGAAACGTCCAAATTCAGCCTTTTCATTATATTTGAGGTACCTATCTTAAGCTATATTGTGTAAGCTTTTCTTCTGTCTCCAGTTTGAATTTATATTAAGTTAGCCTACCAGCCAAAAACTTACCTTCCTTAGGAAGTGATGTAGGGATGCAAAAATGTGAGTATCTTTACTTTTGCTACTGTCAGGTAAGATTAGCTTTGCATCAGCAAATGCAATGTGGTCCCAATGTGGATCCTGGTCCTTTTCACTGAAAACTGGTAAAAATCTGGATATCTGTTTAATAGAATTGTCAATGCAATTTCAACAGCAGTAGAGACAGAAAGTTTGCTATTCTCCTATTGAAGTAGCAGAGTAGCCTTTTGGCACAAAGTGTGTGAACGAGGAGAAAGTACAATAAAGAACATAACATCAATGGAATAAAATTACCTGCAAATAAGACCTCTTTTATTTGTCTAGAAGAAATATTGAAACTAAGAATATAGGTTCTTTTATAGATACTACATTGGGTTTTTATTTCTAACTTCAGTTTTCTCAAAGTGGTAGATCATACAATTGTTTTCCAGACAGAAGTGAATAGTGGGCTAACATTCTGCAAGAGGTGGAATCTTTGGAGACTCTATTGTTAGAAATTGGAGAAAGAACTGTGTCAAGACATGAAAGATTCCTAAGGGTCTCATTGAACTTGTAGATGATATTAAGGTGTAGATAAGCACTAAAATGTAAAAAAAAATATATGGTAGCAAGAAAACTATCTGAAAGTTAGAGAACTTAGGTTGTTACAAAATCTGACTCTTCATTTATTAGCTTTCTGACCTAGTATTTGTTGCTTAACCTATCCATGATTCCATTTATTTACTTCTAGAGTGAGCATAATGGACTTTCTATTCCACTGGATTGTTGTGAAGATCATTTGTCAAAAATGATCACAGGCCAGATGCGGTGGCTCACGCCTGTAATCCCAGCACTTTGGGAGGCTAAGGCTGGTGGATCACAGAAAGCCAGTAGTTCAAGACCAGCCTGGCAAACATGGCAACACGCTGTCTCTACAAAAAGAAAAAAAAAATTAGCGGGGCATGGTGGTGCGTGTCTGTAGTCCCAGTTACTTGGGAAGCTGAGGCAGGAGATTCCACTTGAAGCCGGGAGGCGGAGGATACATTGAAACAACACTATGCCACTGCATGCCAACCTAGGCAACGAGAGCAAGACTGTCAAAAAAAAAAAATTAAATCACCACAGCTCTCAAACATTTTACAAATCTTAGAATTAAGTATGAGTCCCAGATTGTTATTTGCATTATTTGTGTGACTATAGTTTAAATTTATTCATTCATTTTAACTTACTCTTAAGCAAGGTGAATGTACATAATGCAGTAGAGAAGTTGATATCTACCATTCATGTATATAAATGGATTTTTGCCCTTGGACAATATATAGTATTCTATACATTAGTCTTCAAGACCTTGCAAGTGCAGTGTCGATTCTGTTTCTCTGCACTTTAATTAATATTACACTTAACATTTATTTTTTTTCTCCATTCTGTTGTTTGAGGAGAGTTAGGCAGATAATACCCATAGGGAAAAAAATAAAGGACCACAATTGTTGACATAGATTTTTTGAAGTGATTGTATGTACACGAATTAAATGATATCATTATGATTATTACAGTGGAAATTGTGAAACTGAATAGTGCCCTTGAATATAACCCAAATGCAAACTTCATTTTATTACAGTAGTTTGCTTTACAGGAAATAATGTAGCAGACCAAGAATCAAAAAAATTGCTTTTTAAACTGGGTACTGCATTTGTTTATATTTTACTTTTTGTGTTAATAAACTCTGACTATTATTCCTTTATTTAGAATGAATAAATGTAGTTTATGAAAAAAGTCTATTAAGCTTATCATGATTATAATAACATCTGTCGCTATTTTGTTGTGTAGGAAGAGCTAGCAAGTACATTATCTCCTCAGCATTTTATGACAATGAGGTTTGGCTAACTGCAATTTATGTTGTGTAACATCACCTGGACTAATCCCTCTTCTTTTGTTTTAATTCAAAACATCTTGATTCCCTGGGGAGTTATTTGCAGCAGTTTTTTGAAGACCTCTTCCATCTCCTTAAGATCTCAATCTCATCTCTTTCAATTTTCTCTCTTGCAATAAAACCTTCCCTCCTTTTACTCTTATGGGAGGATCAAAGGAGTGAAGAGAATGCTGAACCGTTTTGCTATCCCTGTTATTCATTCATATATTTTTTCTCCGTTTTCAAAACCCTTATTCCTATTACCCAAAATTACCTTATCACTTCTGATCTAGAATTAATTTTTATCTTCTTTCCTTGTAACTAACTCCTCTATTTTTCTTTTTCCCCTCTAACATTTTCATTGTTGTTTACCCTCTGGTTCTTTTCCTGCAGCTTTGAAATGTACAGATACTAGAACAGGTCTTGAGAGAGGATGGGCTAGAACATCCGAGTATGAATTTGTATGTGTGGTAGGGGCAACAGTGGCTAGGCTCAGGTTCAGTGGTCCTTGTTCTCAAGAGAGGCAAATAGCACTATGCCAGAGTCTCAGTAATGGTCTAAAGGATGCCTGTGTTTGGTACTCGTTGTTAGAGAAGTTAGGTTTACTGTAACCAAAGAGGTTTAATATTTAGAGATGTTAAAAGCAGGTGAAGAATGTCTCATTCTGAAATAGACCAAACTCAAAAGTCTAAGAATGCAGGATGGGAATGAACAGAAGTTAGGATTCCAAACAGGTCAACATTTGAAAAACATGGTGGAAATAGTATTAAACACTTAAGAAACATACATTTATATGGCCGGGGAGTATTGTCTCAGGGAGACACTCTGTGAGAGGCAAGAAACAAGGAGGGAATCTAGGAACTGAGTTGGGTCACTGGTGATGAAGCGCCAGATGGTGGCTATCAGGGATTCAGTACTGACCAAGCAGCATTGCCCAAACACAAACCAAAACCAGCTTATCTGCAAGGATTTGAAGCCTTGCCAGGATCATAAAGCATAGAAAATCTGAAATCAGAAAATAAATGATTGATAAATAATGCTCAGACAGTGTTTGATATGTTAATCCATCATTCATTCAACAAATATTCAGTGTCCGCTTTGTGGCAGGCTTTGGGCTGGGTCCTGGGACCACAACAGTTAGCAAGAGCAGGTTTTCCAGCATAAGTTGTGCATAAACTAGGAGGGTAAGCACATAAACAACTTCAAAGCAGTAGGAAAAATGCTATTAGAAGACTCAACATGTTAAGGTAGCTTCTATACCTGATGTCTGTCTAATAGCTTCTACATATATTCCATTCTATAGTTTACTCTTGAGGTGTGGTGGATATACCTCAATTACTTAAGTGTAACTTTTCTGGCCTCATGATGGTTGACTCTATATGGTCTTGTAGGTTTTACTCCTGTTCTCAGGTAATGGGGTCTCCAAAAGTGTAATGCAAGGCTTTGATATGACCATTTACTTTCAACTTTGATTGTTTCTTGGAACCTCATTTGGGAGAACTAATAACTAGGGAGATCATCCTTATGTAATTCTAGTTACTGCTTATTGTGAAGATAATTAGCCACTACAAATAGTTTCTTTGAGTGGCTAGTGTAATTATTTCAAATTATCTTTCAAATATATAGGTTAAACATAAATATTTCATCTTGTAATTTTCCAAGCTCCTTAGCAATATTCAATGGAAACATGTTCTTCAAAAAATTATAAATTTGTATTCTTACCTTGTATAAACAAAAAATTTGTTTCTCTTAAATTTTGGCATATTTTACCCACTGATGTTAGGTTGAAATAAATGAAAGAAAACCGATTGCAAGATAGGGCTTATAAGTTCAAAAATCCATTTCCCATAGTTTAGATCTTTGTTAAACCATTTAGTGTCCCCTGAAAATGATGTGAAGTGTATACAGCCCTAACCATTAGAGTAAATGGAAAAAAGTTTTTAGTTTCAAAGATGTTTGAAAATAAGTACGCTAATTGATGTCATTATCAGAATAGCAGTACAACTCATTGCTCATGTCCAGCTATTCATACTAAGAATGTCCCACTGTCATCAGAAACAACAATCAAATCTGTTAAGGTAAACACTGCGCCAATACACATCACTGTTCCTTCAAAATACAGAAGATAATCAAGTCTGAAAATGTGTTCTCAAGAGAGTTGAGGATTATTAAAGTTAACCCATCATATGTATCCATTTAATCTATTATTTGTTTTATTTTAAAAAGGTATGTAAAAATATGTGGACTCTGAGGAAAAAGTCCCAAATACCTAACCGGACAGTAAAACATTTCAGTCAACAAAACTGTGTGTTTAGTATATACTGAAAAACAAAAGAGCTATACCCCAGCCTTACCTTTTATTTTAATTGGATCAACTGGTTTTTAAAATAATTTTTTCTTTATACAGTCTTGTTGTGGAAACTTCATGGATTGTAAAACTGGATCACCAAAATTTTTAAACTAACTGAATTTCAACTCAAAGAACATCATGAAAAAATAGCATTCGAAAGAAAATCTCTCATATTAAATGTATGTCCACAGTTTTTCTGAGGGTGTTTTTGTTCACCCTCAGAATATTACTTTATTTTTTTTAACAACTAGTTACTAAGCATCTGCTGTGTTCAAGACCCTGTGAAATTTTAATTATGTTTGGTAGAAAATCTAAAAATCTCTAAGTTTGGGCCCAAACCTTTAGGCTTCAAAGTCCACGATTTCTTCCCCTGCCGTATATTGCTTTGCCTATACAGAGTGGCTGGAGTAATGAGATTCAGTGAAGGATTCAGGGGATTAGCTTTCGGGGTGGCCAGAGGTAACTAGGATGGTATGTTGCCCAAGAAAGGCAAAGTAAAGAATAATTTTTTTTTTTTAAGGAGGGCACTGTCAGTTATTTCAAGTGATGCAGAGAGATGGGAAAGTATGTGGACTAAGAAGAGCAAATGAGCTGGCCTTGTCCATTAAGTCCAGCTGTGACTTTTAAGAGATTGTTTCAATTGAGTAGTAAGATTGAAAAGTAGATTGCAAGATGCTATAGAGCAAATGAGCGGTAAGAAATTAAATGAAGTGTGAATAGACCAATATTTTTGTGCGTGCGAAAGTGGAAGTCCATTTTTTTCAAACGAAATCTTGTGTGAAATCCTGAAACTGATAAGAAGTGGAATTTTTATCCTTCCTTTCCTTACTCGGGTAGCCTGGAGGTCTCAGACTCAGGGCCTGTGCAAAATAATTTGCAAACTAAAGGTGGACCCTTCTTTTGAGATGTTTAACAGGATAAGAAAGGAAAGAAATAGTAGAAAGAGGAGCAGGGGGGATGCACAGTAACTGCTGAACTGGAAAGATAAGGAGAGTTTGAGGTATCTTCTGTGACACAGAAATGCCTTAAGAGAAGGCTTCCCATTGGAGGCAGTTTAATGTAGACTCTCCTCTAGCCAGATGTGTCCCTTTTACTGCTCTTAACGCTAATCCTGCCTAGACTTTATTTTTTTATTATACTTTAAGTTCTGGGGTACATGTGAAGAATCTGCAGGTTTATTACATAGGTATACATCTGCCATAGTGGTTTGCTGCACCCATCAACTCATCACCTACATTAGGTATTTCTCCTAATGCTATCCCTCCCCCAGCCTCCTCCCCTAGCCTCCTCCCTGCTAAAGGCCCCAGTGAGTGATGTTCCCCTCCCTGTGTCCCTGTGTTCTCATTGTTCAATTCCCATTCATGAGTGAGAACATGTGGTGTTTGGTTTTCTGTTCTGGTGTTAGTTTGCTGAGAATGATGGTTTCCACATTTCTCCATGTCCCTGCAAAGGACATGAACTCATCCTTTATTATGGCTGCATAGTATTCCATGGTGTGTATGTGCTACATTTTCTTTATCCAGTCTATCACTGATGGGCATTTGGGTTGGTTCCAAGTCTTTGCTTTTGTGAACAGTGCCACAACAAACATACGTGTGCATGTGTCTTTATCATAGAATGATTTATAATCCTTTAGGTATATACCGAGTAATGGGATTGCTGGGTGAAATGGTATTTCTAGTTCTAGATCCTTGAGGAATTGCTGCATTGTCTTCTTCCACAATGGTTGAACTAACTTACACTCCCACCAGACTCTATTCTTAATTCTTGTTCTAAGCTGAAAGCATGCAGTGAATGGTGGCCCCAGAGGGCTTTACCCTAAACCCCAAAACATTTTTTTTGCACCTATCACTATCTCACCTTCAACCTGTGTCATAATTACATTTGATCTTGATTGTTTAGAATTCCTGGAACCCTTTAATTAGCGTTTAGTTCAGCAGTTACTGTGCGTCTTCTGTGCTCCTCATTCTATTTCTTTCCTTTCTTATCCTGTTAAATATCTCAAATGAAGCGTCCACCTTTAGTTTGCAAATTGTGTTGCATAGGCACTGAGTCTGAGACCTCCAGGCTATCCAGGTAAGGAAAGGAGGGATTAAAAATCCCACTGCTTGTCTGTTTCAGGTTTTCACATAATACTTCATCTGTGTCTTTAATTAATTTATAGAAGCATAATATACTTTTTTTTTCTGGACAAAGATGTATGGTAGAGAGCAAGAGCCAGAGCCAATGAAAGAAGAATCACAGGATATTGGAAATGTCTGCTACTTAATTACTTTGACTCATTTTGAAATTTAAATTTTCATAGGAAGGTGAAATTTTGCACATTTTCTCAGCCCTTAGATTATTCCTGTTGATACTAAAAAAAGACATGCATTTTTGAAATACGTATTTCAGTTTAAGAAATTTGTGGAGTTCTAGACCAGCTTGACCAAAATGGTGAAACCCTGTCTCTACTAAAATACAAAATTTAGCCAGGTGTGATGGCAGGCACCTGTAATCCCAGCTACTTAGGAGTCTGAGGAAGGGGAATTGCTCGAACCCGGGAGGCAGAGGTTGCAGTGAGCTGAGATCGCACCATTGCACTCCAGCCTGGGCAACAGAAGGAGACTGTCTCAAAAAAAAAAAGTGCTTCTTTTAAAAATATGTATTTTTTCAAGGTTTTACTCATATTAGCAATATATTTTTTCTTTATATTCCTGGAGTTGGCTATTCTTGTCTGAGATTTAGGTATTTTTGTCCTTGGCCAAAGGAATTTCCTCCCCCTAGGGCTCAGGCTTGTGTAAAACAGAAGTCATAAGAATTAAAGCTATTTCTTTCTCTTCTGCCCTGCAACAAACTTCCCCTGAAAAATGAATGAGGTAGATGCTGGGATAAAGGGAGAGAAAACTAGAAAACGTAGAAAGGAAACACATACAGAAAACCTAAAGTAATAATGTCAAATTATATTCATATTACAGATGTAACTATAAGGCAGTAAGTGGTTAAATCACTTGCTCCCTTTTCTCACCATCTAGGGATAAATACTTCCAACTTTTGTTATATCCATGTTTAATACATGTAAGTGTATGTCTTAACTATGGGTGGGGCTACATATTTTGATTGTCGGATGGAGAATGACAGCTGAGGATTTATTTTAACTAGTAAGTCTCTTATTGAGTTAAACATACTCATATAGATCATTTTCAAGGTAATCACTATGTGTTCCAAGAAGTATAGTATGGTTGCTAAAAGTATGGTTTATGGAATCAGAGAAAATACTTTGTTCAATGTATTGATTTTCTAATTATGACTTTTGTAACCTAGGGTAAAACAGTGTGATGTTTCAAACCGTATTTTCCTTACCTGTACAGTGAAAATAATAAAACCCCACTCATAGGGTTTTTCTGAATTAAGAATTTAATTTAGGAAATGTGCTTGCACTGTGCCTGGCACCCAAAATGTTCAACAAATATTACTCTTATTATAATCAAGAAAGGAGGTAAGGCCATACTGAGCAGTGACATTTGGTTTTTATATATATGATGGATAGATTTCAAATGCACTCCATCAGTTCTTCACCATCTACTGGTTTATATTTATTAAACACTTTTCTGCAGAACTTAAAATATATAAGATGAAGACCTTGTTCTTAAGAATGTATTCCAGTTGGAGAAATGAAATATATATCTATAATAACTAACCAGTAATTCTTGAACAATATATGCAAATGGTACAGAACATCTTACAAATGGAGATTGAAGAGCCTTGTTTAAAGCGCTCAATAAGGTTTTCTGACAGGGCATAGCCATTTCATATGTAGTTATCTTTTTCAGTTCCCTGTGTAGCTAGTGTATTTAATTCCATAAAGATTTGTGAAGAAAAGAGACTCGATAGGAGCTTCTGATATTGACTTTGGGTAGGGTTCTTAAGTTTCTTTTTAATAATCTTCCCATATCTTTTTCTGGGTTTCTTCTTTCTTAGCGCAAAGTAAGTTATGGTTCAATTGACTTTCTGTCTGCTTAATAAATATTGATATATTGGATGCATTCAAGCATGGCCATGTGTGATCTATCTTTAAAGGTAGAGTCATTATGCAGGGAGGTTGCAATTTATTTATTCCTCATTCATTCTCTCATCTTTTGAGAGGAATCATTATGCAAATATTGAGCACATTCTTAAAATGAAAAACAAAAACAACACTAGCACTATTTTAAAAAATAAAAGCTGTTGAAAATAAGATAGCATCTGCAGCAGAATGAAGTGAATATAGACTCTATTGTGCACACTGTGTTAGTATATTTTCTTTAGATAATAGGAAACGGTAATTGAAGGTAAAATGTGCAATTTTCTGATTGTAGGATCTGCAGTCTACTGCAATGATAGAGGAAGCAAAATACATATAGTTACTTCGCTAGGAATCTGGAACAGGATTAATAACTCAGTCCTAAAATACGTGTAATTATATGATCTCTCAAGGCTTATTTCAGATATCTGACTAGAGGTAAACATGACTGTGTAGCTGTAATTAAACATATTGATTCTTGTGTTATTATAAGACTAGAGAAATTTGAATGTGTTTATTCATGCACCAAATTATTTAACCTGGTATGTCTATCACTACTATTAATTTAGGCCACTGGTTTCATTGGGTTTATTCATTTTGCTTACTGGTTGACTAATAATTAAGAAATATAAACATTTAAAATATTTAATGACTTTTATTGATGTATAATTGACAAATTTGTCTATTTTATTAATATAAAACATGTTTTAATACATACATACATTGTAAAATGATTACCACAATCAAGCTAATGAATATGTCCATTATCTCACATATTTATCTTTAAAAATTTTTTGTGGTGAGAGCATTTAAAATTATTCTGAGCATTTTGCAAGTGTGCAATAGAATATTATTACTTATAATCGTCATGCTATACAATAGATCTACAGAATGTATTTAGCCTGTCTAACCAAAACTTTGTGTGTTTTGGGCAACAATTCCCCATTCTCTCCGTGCAACCAACTGTCTTTTGTCATCTGGCAGTCACCATTTCTACTCTCTCCTTCCATGAGTCTGACTTTTTTAGAATTCACATGTAAGAAAGATCATGCATTATTTGCATTTCTGAATCTGGTTTATTTCACTTACCATAATGTCCTCTAGGTTCATCTGTCTTGTCACAAATGACAGGATTCCCTTCTTTTTTAAGCTGAGTAATATTCCACTCTGTGTATGTGTATGTGTGTGTTTATGTGTATATGTATACATATGCATACATATGTGTATATGTATACATATGCATACATATGTGTATATATCACATTGTCTTCATCCACTGATGGACACGGGTTGATTGCTTATCTTGGCTATTGTGAATGTATTTTTAACATCCCTCTGAATAACAATGTATCATTTCTTCATCTTTTATCTATGTATTTTTAATTTTCCTACATATACTTGAGGCTAATTTTCTCCTCTGTTATATTTTAATAGACTGTGGTCTTGAAAGCAAAATTGCTGAATATTTTGTATTGAGTCTTTCATCATGTTACTCAATTCTCTATTTATTTATATCCCCCAATGGTGCAACATAAACAGACATCTACTTTTGCCAAAAGTTAAGTCTACAGTAATAGCTCTACCTTTCTGGAAAACAGAAACGTGGTTTAATTGTTGCATTTCGTTTCATGCTGGCTGCATTTGATGGCCTCCATAAAACCATTTGTACAAACTCCTGTGAAAGTAGACCAGTAGGGAACTCAAACTACACTTTATCTGCAGACTGGCCGTATCATAGAAAGGGATAGGCTTTCCCAATTGTTTTATAAAGTTATTTACCTTCTCTCATTTTCTGTTTTATAACTTTTAAGATCTTATTTTCAATCTTCCCTGCTGCCTTTTCTAGGCTTCTAAATGTGTATACAAAGCATTGTAAAAACTGTTGAACTTACACTTGGTAAACAAATGGAAACCACATTATAGGTAAAAATAGTGAATGGCTATCTGGTAATTCATAAAAATAGCATTGATAATAAAAATGTTTTTGAAAGAAACCTCCAACTTTGAGTAAATATCCAACTTTGGATGATTATTCAAGTTGAATGTATCGTATCATTATTTCATGAATATTTTCTATGTCAGTGGCAGCTAATTTCCAACCTTCAAAAGTTACAGTAGTCTGAAATTGAAACTAGAAAAAAGAAAATTGAAAGATTCACAGAGGAAAGGGCCACTTTATATCTTTTATGGAAAACAAGAAAACAGAAATGGTTATAAATTTATAAATATGTTGTACACATATGGGAATCCTTGGAAAATATTGATTGAGGCAGTGTTAAATTATAAAATGTCCACATAGCAATTAAAAATATGAAAGAGAGTCATTATTCAAACTATTTGTCAAGCAGCTAGCATGTGCAGGAGTTCGCCTGGCCATTGAGAAGAGAGCAGTGAACATGGCCCCTGCTCTTTGGGGCCATTTCAGAAGGTGAATTTGATTTCTTCTGCTAGAGGAATTAGGCATTTAACAACTGTATACATTATTTATTCATTTACTCATTTCACATTTTATAAAAGGGAAACCAAAAGAGCAGAATTTGATTTGGTCTCAATGCTACTTGTATCAGTCAGTTCTTAGGCTGCTAATAAAGACATACTTGAGACTGGGTAATACATAAAGGAAAGAAGTTTAATTGACTCACACTTAAGCATGGCTGGGGAGGCCTCACAATCATGGCAGAAGGTTAAGGAGGAGCAAAGTCATGTCTTACATGGCAGCAGGCAAGACAGCGTGTGCAGGGGAACTCCCCTTTATAAAACCATCAGATCTCATGAGACTTATTCACTGTCACAAGAACAGCATAGGGAAAAACCCACTCCTATGATTCAAGTTTCTCCCACTGGGTCCCTCCTACAACATGTGGGAATTATAGGAGCCACAGCTCAAGATGAGATTTGGGTGGGGACACAGACAAACCACATCATTGGTGAATTGTTCTTTGGAGGAATAACCTTTGGCTGATATCTGAAGAGTGAAAATGGTGTTAGGTGAGCAATGAGTGAGGTAATTCAGGCTGAATAAAAGCATATGTGAAGACATGAGGTTAAGAGAAGGAGCAGGGAATTACCTGGAATGGGGAGATAGCAAAGCTGAGAGAACAAGGAGAGAATGGAATAAGGCAGATGACATAGGAACAATAAATCTCACTATGTTGACCACCTAAAGGATTTTGGTCTTCATTTAAAGAGCAAAGGGAAGTCATTAAAGGATTTTAAGCATTACAATGAGGAGAAAAGATTTGCTCTTTTAAGACGTTACTTGGGCCTTGATGGAACTAGATTAGGTTTAAAATGTTTTGAGTAAGTAAAGAATATGGATTTCAAAGCTTTTCTTCAACTATTCTTTCTAGAATATCTCCAGTGTTTTTTCCACTTTTCTCTTTCCAGAAGATTCAAGATGTGTGTGCTGATGGACTATAGGATACATGATATAGCCCACACTGGTGAATGGGGGGAAAAAAACAAGTTATAAAAGAGAGTGTATCAAAATAATTTGTGTACAACGAGGTTCCATCTCTGTGTTATATCATATTCTGAAAAGATAAACCCCTAACAGTGATATGTCAAAAAATAATGAAAGGAGGTTGATTATATGAGAAAGACATTTATTTTCATTTCATACCCATTTGGGCTATTTTATATTTTGCCTTCAACATATATTATTTTCATAATTTAAGTGACTGCTTACCATTTTACATTGAATATTTATTTATAGTTGAATGAAATTCATCAACTCTTCCTCTCCACTTAAATTTCTTTCAAAATTCGTCATAAAATTGTCATCTGTTGACATATTAACGTGACATGGACATAGTGATCTTCATGTTAAATTAGAAAAATAGAATTGTCTGCAAGTGTAATTTTGTCTTCACTTTTTACTAACAAGGAACATTTCTGTTTAATGACTTCAATTTCTTGAATTGAATTTTTGAAATGTTTTTTCCAGTTCTCGATTATAATGTCTAATACATAAGCCATTTCTGAAATGTCATTTGTGGTACAGGAATTAACTGGTTATTCTAATACAAATGGGTAATAAATTTCAATACCACTCATTAATTTCAAAATGCCTTTCTTGAGGAAATAGGCTGTCTGTAGTACCTCTAGAAGGCTTGTTAATGTTCAACTCCAATAATAATGTGTAGTTAATGATGAGGATCACCACTTAATGATGTGGACCACCTACTTGTTCATATAAAGAGTGATTTTTCTAAATAACAAAACTCCGTCACAAAACTTCTGTCCCTGAAGTGGTAATTCCCGATGGTTTTTGGACAAAGAAAGTAGAGCAAGAAAGCCAATATGAAGAGGAGAGAGAGAAAATTAAAACATAATTTCTTGTATACATGAGCATTTTTCTAGCCAGCACAGGTGATTGAAGTAGAACTTCATGCCAGTTCTCTACTTCACAAGAAATAACACACCAATATCAATTCCTGGAAACCATGCTGAAAAGAGTAACACACTTATAAAAATCTCAGTCTACCCAGTATCATTTATACCTAAAACTCACATAATCTCTGAATTTTCTCCAAGGACAAGGACCCTTGTACACTTCAGACATTTACAAGTAATTTGTGACAAAGCAACATAGCAGAAATGAGAGAAAAATATTACTAAAAACAAAATGATATATCCATAGTCTACTGTTTGCAGAAGTTGAGGTTCTTTTTTGCTGATTGTGCCAGAAGTTGTTTCCCTTAAATTGGCCAAAAGACTTAATGCAGCCAGTTTCTGTTTTGCCTGAGCAATGTGGCACGGTGGATATAGAGGACACTTTAATCAAATTGTTGGATGAGACTCCCAGCCCAAATCTCTGGTCTGTTCTCATCAACACAATCTAATCAGAGTCAAGGATGACTCCTCCTCCTCCAGAATTTACCCATGTTCCTAATGTCTAAATGTCCTAATCTGGGTCCAGGAAAGAGTCCTATTTTGGCTCCTTTCCTTCATCCCCTATACTCTTACCAATTGCTTCATTTCAGCAGTGGAATGCTGTTTTCACACAAGAGTGAAGAAAATTAAAGATTTTTCCATACCAGATATAATAACCACCTGGATAAATATTCACTTGTCCTGCCTGTCTAGCCTATCTTGAGGCCAGCTTCATCATGAGTCATTCCACCAATTACCTCAAAACACTAATTGCATTAAAATTGCATACAAATTCTGAAATAATATAGGTTCATAGATTTTTTTGTGAGATTTTGTGAGACAAGTGGAGAAGAGAATTATATCACATGTCATTTTGCAATACTTGCTATTTTTTCACCCACACCTGTCTTTTTCCTGAATTTTCTTGGAAGGAAGGGCAGCTAGGTGGTTGTGCCAGGTATCTTGTACCTGTCCTCTCTGTCTCTCTCTTAATCCCTTTTGTCACAGCTTGTGTCAGTTTCTTGCACCTTCTAAACTCTCAAAATATGTTCAAGTTATGTCCCCAACTTTGGAAAGAAACACTGAACTATAGAAGTAACTGTAGCAAAATTACTTTCTGTCATTAGTCACACCCAAAGTGTTATAAAGAGAGAAGTATAAAGTGTTATACTTCACTAGATGAGAGAAACGGTGTTAAATGCTTTCACATATGGCAGTCACTGAATAATAATTATGATTCTAAGAGTATTCATTGTATTCTTTTGTCACTTAACTGTTTTCTTTGATTAATTAAACACAGTTGTTGAGGCATTCTGTGTGTAACATCGCTGGGGCAGCAAATGGATAAAGGGTAATTCCAGTAGAGTTGTGGGACAGAACGGGTTTCTGTAGGAATGAAAAAAACATAACACAACCAGTCTACTCCAAGATGTAAGGGAAATAACTGTAAGCAGACAGCTGATACGTTAAATTCTGGAGATGAAGACCAGAGATGAGAAACTGAGCGAGTGTTCAGAAGAATGCTCTATTTTTATTTTTATTTATTTATTTTTGAAGACCTAGTCTTGCTCTGTTACCCAGTCTGGAGTGCTGTGGCATGTTCATGGCTCACTGCAGCCTCAACTCCCCATTCTCCTACCTCAGCCTCCTGAGTAGCTGAGACTACAGGCATATGCTGCACGGCCAGCTAATTTTTTAATGCTTTTTTGTACAGACAGGGTGTTGCTATCTTGCCCAGACTGGTCTTGAACTCTTGGGCTCAAGTGAACCTCCTGCCTCGGCTTCTCAAAGTGTTGGGGTTACAGGTAAGAGCCACTGCTCCTGGCCCAAAAGAGTGTCCTCAATTGAGAGAAATTGTTTTAACTTCAAGGGTGACATAATTAAATAAGATTTAATGAAAGGTCATTAACTTCTGGGTTAGGGTGTAGTTGCAAGGTTACAGATAGAAGTGGAAAGTCCCTTTAGAAAGTTCTGGAATAATCCAGGAGCAAGATTGTGGTTCCTCAGACTAGAGTAACAGCAGTGGGAATGGGGAGGTTATCGGGAGATTTGGGTAGATAAATTGGACTACTCAGTGATCTTCTGTTTTCAGATGTGAATAATTGGGGAAGAAATCTGTCTCAAGTTTCAATTTTAGCTACTTTAGAATCTCTACCAGGTCTCCTGTTGACTCTAGAAAACATTCGGGCTCATGCCCATAGTGATTTGGGCATCAGGGTCTGAAGAGCCCCAATCATTTCTGCCTATTGACCTTGAACTCTATACTTTCTGAGGTTAGTTGGTTGTGTTTGTTCTAAACTGTCTTGGTCATGTGTCTCGGTATTAAAAGTGTCTAGTTTAGTGAAATACGAAAACTTAAGGATGACCGAGTAAGGGAAACTTCAGAGAGATTTTCCTATAAAAATGTAAACTCAAGTTTTAGGACAATTTAATCAAGACAAACTGCTAAAAGAATTCCGTTGTATGAGATTTGGGTTGGAAAAACAACTAGTAAATGTATAAGGACTCCTTTCAAATTATTTTTCAAGTATTTTAATTTTTGTGGTACTTTAAAGAAAGTAAAATCAGAATGAAAAAGATTATTGCTTTTATACAAAGACAACTCTGTCATTCAGTGAAGATACTGAAAAAGACTTAGTTGGCCTTACTTTAAAAGACTGGTAAATAGATATAACCTTTACATGGTTAAAAGAAAAAAGAATAAGTTGTTTACGTATAATATTTAAATAATTTCCCATTGTTAACTGACTTCAATCAATTGACTACAGGTCAGATAGAATTGGATTACAGGGTTTTAATTGTAATTAAAATCTTTCTGCTTATTAATTACACTTCTATCATTTTCACATCTCAATCTGTGTATAAGGCTGAGAATGCAGTGATCATCAGTAAGAGATTGTAGTAGAAATCCATGAAAAATAAAAATCAGAATAGTAACTCTATGACTTAGGAAAATAAATGCTGACCAGCACATTTTTCTTTCTATCCAGTAAATGGTTGCAATTTTAATTTTAAATACCTTCAGGAAAACTAAGTATAAAATAATTGATTTTCTCCTCAAAAATTAGGAAGAAAAGTAATGCTCAAGAATGACAAATACACAGATAATCATGCTTTCCTTAATGCAGCAATTTCTTTAGCTTTTAGCATTAAGCAGTCACATTTTGTACACTCATATATTCACTTGGCTTTCAACATAATTACTTTTAGCCATAAAATGATAGCTGCTTAAGTATCCAGATTTTTTTTTCTTACTAAATAGCTTTCCGTAAAGAAAAGTATAATAAAACTAAGGACACAGTATGGATTCTGCCTATTAACTTTACTGAATAAGCACTGAGGACCTATTTAATAGACTCAAAGTAATATATCAAATGTGTAAGGAATTAAACAAAATTACATTTTTTCTAAGAATTTCATTGTATTTAATAAAGCAACTCAAGATACATGTATAATTTTTCTTCAGAAAATGTATCTGTATCAAAGTTTTGAAAATAACATTCTAAGTGAAAAGGTTTCTGGATCAATTTTGATGATGAGCTTTATTTATTTTATGTTTTTTGTTGCAAGTTACTTCTAGTTACCTAAAATTTTTATACATGGTGTTTTTCTCTTAATCATTCATAAATTGTTCATATTTCTAAATGCTAAATAAATTATATTGTATTCTCCGTATTGTGGTAATGAACTGTTGTCTTTACATGGGATCTTTATTTTTTCTATCTTAAAAGTAACTACAGCAAATTCTATTTAAAATCGTACTACAAGCAATTATTTTCATAAACTCTCATATTTCTAAATGTTAGACATGTCCAAATTTATGTTGTCATTTTGACCAAAAATTATTAATGTGCATTTGTCCAGAACCTTCTCCAACTCCCAGTAATGTATGTGGGAGGTCGCCC
The DNA here is from genome assembly GCA_963573385.1 of Cacajao melanocephalus. Lineage (NCBI taxonomy): Eukaryota > Metazoa > Chordata > Mammalia > Primates > Pitheciidae > Cacajao > Cacajao melanocephalus. The sequence continues at coordinate 38,926 of CAUYLG010004969.1, read as the reverse complement.
ATAGGGCAGGATTCTTGAGATAAAAGCCATCACCGTGATAGATAGTGTGCCTGTGACATCACACCCTACTGTCCAGGGGCTGTGGCTAGCAAGGGGTGGGTGTTTGTCATCAGTCTGGAATGCTCTGGGTGGAAGGGTGGAAAAAGGGTTCAAGATAGTATGTGAAAAGAGAGTTATTCAAAGAGAAGGAAGGCTTTCTGAGAATTTCAGGATGATAGAAAATGAAAGAGAATATTTTGTGTGATTACCCCTTATGTGTTCTTTGTGTTTACCTTTTCTGTTAATTTTTATTTATTTATTTTTTGAGACACAGTCGCCCAGGCTGGGGTGCAGTGGCACGATCTTGGCTTATGGCAACCTCAGCCTCCTGGGTTCAAGCCATACTCATACCTCAGCCTCCCGAGGAGCTGTGATTAAGGGCATGTGCAACCATGACCGGCTAATTTTTTTAAATTTTTATTTAAAATTAAAACCCGGCCCGTTTTCTGTGTTTGAAAATGATTCCAGTTAACATTTGAGTTGAAATCTCCTCCTCTAATTATTACAACATTCTGGAAGATCTAGACACTATGAAATTTTTAAGTATTTCAAGTTTAATGAACTTCAGTTCTGGAAAATGTAATTCAGTGGATACATTATATTTCAGAAGTGAATGATTAATACAGGCTTGGTGGTCTCCTATCTGAAAGTTACTACTGGAAGTGGAGAAAATCTTTTTCCTAAAATTCCTAATTTGCCCATTAGAAGCTTTTCACATTGGACAATTTGAAAATTAGATTTGTTTTGTTGAAGTTTTATGTTCAAGACTTCTTTAAGTGTAAAAATCAACTTGATTTAGCATCTTTTCCCTTCACTTTAAATTTTTATTGCTGATATGACTATGAATCAGCTGTGTTGCTTTGAGTGCCTTTGGTGGTGTGCTAAAAAATATTAACTGGCTTGCTTAAAACACACACACCTGAATTGCAGTGTTTGCCAATATCATGTTGTAACACTGCTATAGTGGCCAATTTCAAATTTCCAACATGACATCACTTAACGTGGAATAAGGGAGAAATGTATGGTAACGCAGCCTCCTACAGCATCTCCCCCACATAGACATAAATAATCTCCACAGCACAGACAATTGTAAAATATAACAAAATAAGTAGAAAGCTGTGATTTTTGAGCATGTATTACCTTTGTTTTTATTATAAATTACTTAATTGTAAGTATACCTAATTTGTTTTAAATGCCTGCCTTTAATCACTGCCTCCCAAAACCCTTAAGTGCAGCACACTTACCATATTTTTAAGAATAGAAATACTTAGAACATATTTTTTAAGAATAGAAATACTGTTTCTGTTTAATATGAGATGCATGATTCCAAACCATCTTAATAAGTGGTGATTAGATATGAATCAGTTATTGTAATAACTGATCTTTGCTTCTCATGTTTTTCTGTAGAGTTGCATATATGTTCTTATGGTAGAAATGATCTCAAGGCACTATAATTCCTATGTGTATCTCCACTAATCTCTGAAATATTTGGATAGAGGTTAGATGTGGATTTTTTTTGGTATTTTTGTTTGTTTTTATTGTTTTTGTTTCATAAATGTTGTTGTTTATTCCACATCCCCAGAAACTGATGCAGCATCTGACAGAGAGGATACATGCAGTGCATGTTTGTTGTTTGACTGGTGGAATGAATAAAAGAAAGACACAGGGGCTAACTGAAGAAGAGAGAAGGGCAAAGACCCTTATATTTAAACGTAAACATTATCTGCAAGTTTGCCTTGATTTTCTCTTCCAGTTGGTGGGAGGGAGGGTGGAAACTGAAGGAATGTCTCAGCCAGGGCAGCAATATAAATATCCAAATTACTTTGAATCAATAAAAACTGTCATTAAAGTGGAAATAATATCTGTTGTGTTTCTCACAAGTGAGGATTCGAATATGCAATTGTTAGTTGATAGTTTTCTCACTGTCTTTTTCAAGATTGGTATTAGTGAATTATATATGCATGTATTTTACATTGCCTAAGGTGGAACACTACAGTAAAAACATCAGGAATCTTAACTGTTAGCTTTGTTACAATTTGAGGCCAATGTATTTTTTCCCATGAGAATGCATCTCTAAAACAAAACAAACAAACAAAAAAAAGGAATTCAGTTAGAAAATATGAATTAAGAAGGAAATGTATTCATTGTAAGATTACTTACCTCTACCCTCCATTGTGAACCACTTCTCAGATCTAGAGCACGATCCACTTACATGCCTACACAGGTTGTCTGGCATATCAGCATAGGTTTCATATGTTCCACATGAATACTGAAACTTCTAAGGCTAACATTTTATGATTACTCTAGCAATAGTTGACTTTTTGTTAAGGCAGATAAGCGACCTTCTTAATATAATAAGTAGCTTGCGCTGATTAAGCATATACTATTTGCCTGTTGTTTGGTATTTTCATACATTTATATATCACACATATTATACACACAGTGCATCCACATTGTTATTTCAAGAAGTTTAAAAATCTTGCACCCAATCCCGTTCCATTTTTTAAGTCAACCAGCTATGAAAACAAGTGCTCAGGAGCATGAAACAATATATAAATTAGTCATTTTATTTGTCATTGCTTTGTGTGTATAATCAAAATTATTGATCTTTAACTTCATTTACCTTATTCGACCTCCATACGTTTTTCTGTTTTAAGAATCATTAGCACATATTAATAAATAGTTCTACTTCAAAGTAATTAATGTACCTATTTTTGAACAACAGAAATTCTCTGGTAGTCTGAATTAGAAAAAAAGGAATGCAGGATGTTGCTTATAAATTAGGATTAAAAGTACTATCACTTTCTTTTCCTGTGGACCTAAAGTTTCTTCCCAGCTATGAAAGAAATGTAAAGGCATGTTAGCATAATGGAGCTTCATGCATTTTTGCATTTAACAATCTAGGAAAACTTAAATTCTCATCTCAAATATGTCACTTGAGGGAAAGTTAAAATCAAAACCAAAATATGAACCATTGTGTTGAATAAAATTTGATATAAGATTAAATAAAATTTTTTAAGGCCTAGTTTACTCCATTTAAGAAAAACATATTTCTATAATATATAGCATAATGACATGCAGGTGGTTTTTCTAGCTGTTCAACTTTTACCTTTCAATAAATTTATTTTATGTCATTTTGCTTGTAATTTTTGGCTTTGCTTTGTTTATTTAAAAGGCCATATAAATATAGTCATTCCTTTAGTACATAGTGTTCCTCGTAAGTGTTTTATTAAGCTGACTAATGAGTTCCAGCTTGTCTTTTGCTGGATGCCTTATTTCTTAATGACCCTTGATAAGGGAAAATATACTTTTGCCTAAAATCTCTCTTTCTAATCAAAGCAGCAACCTTCTTATCAAAACATAAGGAAAATGCCAAATCTGATTAACAACTAGAAACACTGTAAGACAGAAAATTAATTAAGGCCCCCAAATGTCTTGAACTTATACAAAGTTGTTTTCAAGATTTTGAACCACTACATGATTTATAAAAAAAGACTGTTTTGAGGATTTTTTTTTTTTTACAATGTGGATTTTAAAAATCAATAATGATCTACCAAATATATAAACCAACATTCTTCTTGAATCTTTGACCCTCGGCAATAAATCCCTGGTATCTTATTAAATTTAAAATTAAATATGAGTTATTTTGCTTGATATTAGCAGAATTACTGCAGATGTTTTTTCTTGATACAATGTATGATATTCTTAGAAACGACCTTCCTAAAGAATATGTGGAAGCTGTCTCTGTAGTAAGTTATTCAGGCTACCTTTAAACACGTATTGATGGCTTGACAACATGCCAATTTAAAACTCCGTGTAGATAAATTCATTATTGGTTTAGTTACTATTATGTTGTTACAGCAATACATTTCTAAGTAAATTACACTTAAATGTAAGATAAGAAAAACACAAAAACTTTGAAATACATAAATTGAAAAAGCTGAAGTTAAAGATGAGTCTAAAATGGAATTATTGCTGGGTGCCAGTGGCTCATGCCTGTAATCCCAGCACTTTGGGAAGCAGAGGCATGTGGATCATGAGGTCAAGAGATGGAGTCCGTCCTGGCGAACATGGTGAAACCCTGTCCCTAATAAAAATACAAAAATTAGCTAGATGTGGTGGTACGTGCCTGTAATCCCAGCTACTTAGGAGGCGGAGGCACTGGAATCGCCTGAACCAGGGATTTGGAGGTTGCAGTGAGCCGAGATCATGCCCCTGCACTCCAGCTTGGCAACAGCGAGACTCCATCTAAAAAACAAATAAATAAACAAATAAAAATTAAAAATAAAATAGAATTATTAGATCAAGTTATTGATGGAGAAAACATCATCCGGAAATGAAATTTCTTTTTTATGCCTTTATAAGTTACACTATACTGATTATGCCACTAAATTTCTTTATTTTCTGTTGTATTCCAACTTACATGTTCATCATATTTATTTCTTTTAGATATTTCAGAGGAGTTTGAGAAAATATGTTGTATTGCTGGTCCACTTTCTTTGAAAAAGTTTTAGTTGTCATGATACTTTATATAAACAATCAAAAGTAAACATGTATAATAATAGCAAAAGTCTTCATAACTTTAATCTATATTTTCATTTTAATTTATAACTTGAGCAATAATTAAATGAATTCCTGTGACAAAAATGTATGTAATGCATGACATATCAGCCAATCTTTGAAGTACAAAGAAAATTAATGCATACAAGCCCGGACTTGTACCCTGATCTTAAAATTTAAATAAAAGAAAATTAATATATAATGTCTGTCAGTTCAAGTGACGAAACTGAGGCACACAAAGACGAAATAACTTGTACAGGTCATGCATAGAGTAAGTGCAGAGCTTTAGTTATGGTTTTAAAGGAGCTATGAGTAACCAAGTAGATGGTGAGTGGGGAAAAAAGTTCACAAACTGAGCTAGCATTAGATCTGGCTAAATTTAGAGCATAAAAGAAAAAGAAAAGGCAAATTTTATGAGACATTTGACCACAATTGTATGGCAAAGAAAAGGCAGTATTTTTGAGAAGTCTTAAACATAAAACATAGTTTGGAAAAGAATTTCTGTAGAAACTAGAAGAAATTACTGGAAAATTCTGACATTCTAAACAGAATGAAGGAATACACACAGGCGCATGTGTTTTGTTATTGGTTAATGCAGTCTCACTAGCTAGATTGCATCTTTCTGCTATTGTCTATAGAGAAATGCTAGGATCATAGTAGGCGTTCAATAAATACTTATTATTTGTAAATTTGTTAACATTTTAATATATATGTAATTTCTTAAGTAGAAATGTATTTCATAAGCTGAACTCCAGTGTGACTTTCATTGTGGAAGAAATGTTTCCATGCTCAGTTTATGTCATGAACAAAATGATTTGAAGACTCAATTTACCCTCTAATGAGTTTTGCCACATCAGGTAATTATCATTTAATTTGCCATCAGGAGTATTATCTAAACAAGCAAAGGCCTTTGCACTAACAAGGAAGCATCTGCATCTCACACCAGGGGAGGGGGAGTGCAGTCAAGCTTTGGATCAGCCCTCTGCCTGTCAGGGAAAGAGGAAGAGGAGACAAAAATAGACAAGGAAATGTATGAACTACAGAAGAGGAGAGATTCAGTCTTGCTATCAATCTTCCTAAAAAATACATAATTCTTAACATCTATATTATATAATCTATATACTGATCTCTTAATAATTTAACATGCTCTCAAGGAAGAGGTATAATAAAAAATAAGTCTATGAAATCAAAGAAATCACAATTAATGAAGTAATCACTTCATTAATTACTATTTCTGGGCATCCAAATGAAGTACTTAGTATTTTTGGTAGTCAGGGGAGTCATATATATAAATAAAATACATAAATATATATTATATAAATATATATTATATATATATTACATAACTATAATACATAAAAATACATATATGTACGTGTATGGTTTTATTGGTAAAATATGGGGAAAAATACCTATTAACTAGTTTGAACTGATTAGATGAGGAAAGAGTATTTAAAAGAGCTGGCACACTTTAGGCATTTAATATTTATGTAATTTAATAAATGTAGGCATACAGTGTATGTTTTTATGCACATTGTATTATCTCAAAAGAACAATTTATTTTTACTTTTATTTATATAGTGCATCTACAATCTGTCTAATAAAACATACATTTTGTGTTTAAAATTGGATTTGAATAGAAAAAGACTGAAAATTTTTAGGAAGTGGAATGATTGCTTATGCTTGATCCCCAATCTTAAGAATAGAATTTATAAAATCAGTACATCAATAAATGAGTCATTTGTTCTAATACTCATATTTCTTACATACAAAATATACCAAAAATATAATTTAATTCATAAATATAGATGATAAATATATATTAGGGTACTGGAAAACAGAAATCCACTAATTATATCTAATTTCAAGCTACGGGACAATGAATCATTATATCAAAAAGCAGTGCTTTACACAAATTGCATGAAGATGAGTTGGTGTTTAACAGTGCCATTTTGCCTGTTGTATAATGTATACTATGTTGTTTTGATGTAGTTTCCATTTATGAAGATGAATATGTTATCCTTCTTTCTCAAGACATTCAATAGTATCGTGTGTAACCATGGATTTTTCTGGGTTTACTTAGTAAAGATTTATGAATTAATAAGTCAATGAAGAAAATTATTTCTCTTCATGCAGATTTTACTTTAAATATGACAAGAAACACACATCACAGTAAAGTATGTTTGCATATGTAGGATATAATAAAAACATAAAGAATGAAAATTAATATATTAGCAACAGCAGCATGTGGTCATATTTGTGGAATTAATGTATTTTGTAGTGTGAAATACCACAAAGCTCTGTTGCTTGATATTTTCAGTGCTAAACCCCAAATGGTGATAGTTGTTTTTTTACACAGAGGACAAAATGATGTGGGTGATGAGGGATAAAGTACATTTTTCTAGAAACACATTTGCTTTCTATTTATGATTAGGTATAGAATGTTTGCTGTAGGCCAACATCAAAGAAAAATCCATACTTAAATATAAATGCCTAATAGTATCTTAACAGAAAATGAAAGTTTTCATGTTTTAATAAAGATTAAATATTTTACATGATTGGTATAATAAATGACTGAGAGTCGAATTCAATAGAGTAGCTGTAAAATCATTCTACATATTATTACATTAGTTACTTGACTTTCTCAACATTTTTTCTGTGGTGATTTTAGAAATCTGAAAATGCTATCATAGACTTCTACATCACGAATAAAAGGATAGGGACTTCAACCAAGATCAGTTTTAGAGCCATTCTTGAAATAGTTGATCATTTTCTTGGCATCCCCAAAATACTTAATATTCTATAAAACAGATCTGAAAAAATTATAGACTGAGAGCATGATTACATCATTTAACTTGCATAAGGAAAAAGTGAGTTTGCAAAATATGTAAAATATGTTATATCCTTGGAAGAGACAAAAGAAGATTCCAAATAAAAGTCAGTCTGAAGGAGAGAACATGCCTTTAATAACTTTTGGTACACACACACACACACAGGTATACACACACACACACATGCAGAAACACATACACACACATATATATTTACAAAACCTAAGCATGTTTATAAATATTCTCAGATTAATAATAGAGTTTCCCTACACACATCAATCTAATGGTTGTAATAAAGTGGATATAGAAAGTTACTATGGATCAGAGGAAAGGGATGTAACACATGCCTTTAAAAGTATATATTGATTCAGATTGGATAAAGTTAATGAAGATGATCATGGAAGTTGTAATAACATTGATACCACTCAAACTGAACTTGCTAAATAGAAGCAAAACATAAACAAATATCCAACATACTCCCATAGTTGCTGTGTTATTCCTGTCATTATATTCTAAATGAATATACAGTACCGGAGATCAATTAATTTAAGAGAAATTGAGAAGTTTAGATTAGTTCTGTGGTTGTAATTCCTGATTCCATTCACTGAGGTAGAGTATATCAACAGGAATAACAAACGGAGAAGACATGGTAATGGGAGGACGCATAGGGTATGTCCTTTCACCAGGCAAACAGATGATTGGATGAGCAAACTGTAATAGATCCACACGATAGAACACTTCTTAGCAATAAAAAACAATGAGCTATTGGTACAAAATGTAAAATGGATGAATCTCAAACTAATTGTGCTGAGAGAAAGGAGTTGGCCAAAACTCTTCATATTCTATGATTTCATTTATATAAAAGACTAAGAATTACAAGCCAATGAGGAGTGACAGAAAGAAAATCGGTAGTTTCCTATGAATGGGGCGTGGCATAGAAGGGGCGAACTTACAAAGGGGTCTCACTATACTTTTAGGATCGATGGATAGGTTCATTATCTTGATTGTGGTTACAGTTTTAGAAGTGTGTACAAATGCTAAACTTATCCAACAGTACATATAAATCTGTGTAGTTTATTGTATGTCAATTTTACTTTAATAAAGATATGACTTTTCAGAGCCAGTTTGATCAGGAATCCTTGAATCACAGATGTGATTTTAAGGTTTTTCAAAATCATTGAGATCATGTAGGTGAAAAATATTTACTGTGTTATGTAGATGTTGCCACCCTGAGTGAAGAATAAAGCTATTTATGAAAAGAAAAGGGAAAAAAATCAGATTTCTGATGTTCTCATTCAGATGTAATTCTACTTACCATTAAGTAATATCCTACAACCATGATAAAAATTTCAGACTCATACAATAAGACAAAGTATAGGTTTTTATATTTTATTCTATCTCACTAAAACTTTTAATATAGAAGCTACATGTCTGGGAATTTTTAAAACTTACTGAAAGTTTTCTCAATTTACTCATATTTTTATGGAAACTTCAGCCAATATGTATATCTTTGCTGTTGGTAGTTTATTGGTTGTTTTAAAAACTAATAAATCTATTAGTCTTCATGTTATGTTTACAATAGGGATAGAACATTTTCTATGAAAAAATGCAACATCAATGGTTTGAAAAATAATGTTTTCTGCAAGCTGGCAAAGTATAGACACTTCGGTAGGAAAGCATCTCCTTTTCCATTTTCTTCTATAATAACTGATCTAGTTCTTCAGAACAAGTGAACAGGGATCATAACGTAAGATTCCAGTTTAGTGTTTGGTTAAATCAAGTAAGGGAAACACATTTGTCTAAAGTAATTTAAGTAATTCTTTAAATCTTCCTTGTGATTCTTTGTTTCCATTTACTATCTCTTTCTATTTACTTCCCCAAGGACACCAGGTCATACAACCATCTGCATCGGACCGTACGGCCAGGGAGGAGTGCCCCTCTTTAGCCATAAACATTTTTCTCTTGCTCAGCTGGTGCCCTTGGCTGCAGCGAGTGTAGCCTCACCTTGAATACTGCCTTCAGATTTTCATCCTATCTCCTGATCTGCCTGAGCTAATCTGTTTCAGTGTTCTCTTTGTTCACTACATCCTGAGAATTGATGTTTATTCTAGTTAGGCAATTTCTAGCAGGAAAAAAATGGTCTCTTCGGCGAGGGGTGGGAAGGGAGGGGAAGATGGGGAGGGATAACACGGGGAGAAATGCCAGATACAGTATGCACTTAAAGTAAAATAAATAAATTTTAAAAAATAATAAAAAAAAGGTCGCTTTACAAAATCCTGTTAATGATATTTCACTTCAGGAGCCAAGACCTGTTTTACTGCAGTTTTTGCCTTTGCCTTCTTCAAATCGTTATGTTTTGTTCCCAACTGATAGCAAAGAACCAAACACACAGGTTTAATCTGCAGTGTCCTTGCTTAATTCAAACTTGCAGCTATACTCTCAGAGAAGCCCAGTTTATCTTTTGAAAACACTTTTCACTCTAAAACACTTGCAACTCTTTGCTGTCTCCTGCTGTGTATTACACATACTTGTTTTACTATCTTACACATTGGCGGAAATTATACTTGTCTAGTTCAGGAAATTAGCATGTTCTCTTAGATATTTTGGAAGGTAAGATTTACCTGATAATTAGTACTCCACCTATCAAAATAATGGCTGCTTTGGCTGTAGGTCAGGAGGACAAGCAGGGGAAACGGTGCATCTGCTGGAGCAGACAGAATAGTCTGTTTTGTTTCTGCAATAGCTAACATAATAGAAGAACCGGTAATGAGGGCTGGTGAGGGTCCTAACATGCACCCTGGTCTCTAGCACCATCATTCATGTTATCACTGTGAATCACTGACATAATTGTGCTATTTCTGATTTGAAAAGCTATAGATGGCTCCTCTATTTCTTTTACAACAAAATACAAACATTTTAGTGTGATACTCAAAGAGTCCTTATTTTGTCCCCAAGCCACATTTCTTGCATCATTTTCTACCCTTTCTTGCTCACTTCCCAAACACAGCAGGCCTTCTCATTCTTCAGGCCACTCACAATGCAGTTTCTTATAGGTCTGAGAGATGCTACCATCTTGTCTACACTAAGCGAAGTCTTTGCTCAAATCCAAAGCCCAGCACAGGCCTCTTTGAAACTTTTCCTAGCCAGGTTGGACCCTCTTGGAAATGTGCATTTTTGAAATTTACTGTGCTGCTTCAGGACTAAAGGAGCTTTGTGACACTGTGATTCATGGAGTTGTTAACAAGTGATTCTTACTAAAATGAGAACCTTCTTGAGGATAAGAAATACGACTTTTTCACTTTGTACTTCTAGATATGTACACATGCCTGGCACATCACAATAGATCTTCAGTCAATATTTGGGGAAAAAGTAAGTGAAAATCTTATGTCATGTAGTGATTTTCTTGGGTAGGCAAATGGAATGTGGCAATAGAAACATCTAGAGGACTGCAACATGTAGATATCCAACCAGGTAGGGAGTTCCCAAAAAAAGGATAAATGCAAATAAACAGAACCAGATGTAGGATCTGGGGCAGAGTTTTTGCCTTTTCCTAAAAGAACAAGTAAAAAAGGTCAGAATTTTAGTCCCAAGTAAACAGGAATATTAGGAAAAGTATTAATCAAGGTCTGGGACATAGATAAGAGTGAATCTATTAATGGAACTAGGCAACAAGGTAAGAGTGGTTTATTTTAAGAGAATCAGAGTTCATTGTCCAAATGACACAATGAACAAGGTACCAGAGATGGTGCTCCTTAAACTAACCCCAACCAGGAGCAGACTTAGCCCGAGGTGTCCATGTCTTTTCCAGTTTATTTGCATCGCTCTATGTCCATGGAAAGAAAAAGAAAGATTAATCAAAAAGACTTGTCACTTGAAGTTTCACACTTCAGGGAGTTACTTTAGGTTCTGCAAGCATACCTACTTCACATTTTCTAGTCCTTGTGGTGTTTTCTATATATTTATGGTTTGGGTTGTTTTTGTTATATTTTTAATCTATACCAGACTCTCTACTTAGGACTTCTGAATCAATGGCATGATGCTTTTCCCCTACCAGATGTTGCTTTTCATTTCCTCTTCTTTAAATTTATTTGCTCAGCTGCTAAGCAACTCCTGATTTACCCTTTTCTAGGTTCACCCTCTACTGGCTTATGCCACAAACTATGTCAGGAGTTATGACCTTAAATTTCTGAGGGCGAAGGGACTCAGAAGTTAAGTGAGTGGAGTATTCTAGAGGAGTCAAGCAGTTATAATCATCCTTTTTACAACATTCCTCCTGTATCATTTCATTTTTGAATTTCTATACAGAAATAACTGAGACTGGGTAATTGATAAAGAAAAGAGGCTTAATTGGCCCATGGTTCTGCAGGCTGTACAGGAAGCATGGCATCCACACCTGCTCAGCTCCAGGGAAGGCCTCAAGCAGCTTGTACTCATGGCAGAAGATGACGCTAGAGCAGGTGCATCATGTGGCAAGAGCGGGAGCAAGAGGGAGAGAGGATGGAGGTTCTAGACTCACAAACTAGATCTCACGTGAACTAATGGGGTAAGAACTCACTTATCACCAAGGGGATCCTGCTAAGCCCTCATAAGGGATCTGCCGCCATGATCCAGTCACCTCCCATCAGGCCCCACCTCCAACATTAAGAATCAGATTTCAACATGAGATTTGGAGGGGACAAACATTCAAACTATGTCACTTCCAAACACATAGCAAGGACTACTTCAGTTATCCAGAACATTCATCATATATATGCCAGAACATTCATTAATAATAATGATAAGTATCATCTTAGTTTCTGATGCCATCATAAAACAAAATTCAAATACTGTAAAAGAGGGGAATTGCCATTCTTCCAGCTGTGTTCATTCACTTTAATTTGAGGAGTTTAAATAAAAACACTGAGTTTATCAATGGGAAGAAAACCATGGTGATAGGAATCTATTAACAGTGGCCAAGAAGGTAACCCAGGACAGCTGCAGTCTTCTGGCTTACCAGGCTGTAATCAAATGAGGATGTGAGGAGTGAAGATCTCCCAAGGAGGGAGCTTTACTTCAGCTAGAAAAACAAATTGTGCTCTCCATAGTAGTTCTTGGGTTGGAAGAGGCTTTGATGTTTCTCACTTTCCCTTCTATGGAAGAAAACACATTATGACTCTTAAGTTATACAAACAAAACTTTTTTTTTTTAAATGCACATTCATGCCCCAAGCCAACTTTTCCTAATTAGTCAGATGGAGAACTAATGGAGTTGTTGGAAAGCTGATTGAATACTTAAGAGCCCAGGAACAACATCAATCACCATTTGGAGAAAAGAGAATGTGTTTAGCAATCGGTTGGTAAATTGAGAAGTCTCAAATTCTAGCCTGGAGGGAAGTTGTAGGACTGCTCCAAAGCTAATCCCCAAATTCCTTCTCTTCATTGGTTAAAGGGGGCTGCCAGTGGTGGAGTTCTGTTATTACCTCTGTTTAGTTGTCCTCCAAAGTCCGTTAACCTCCGTTTATTCTGAGGTAGTAATAATAACATCTCTGGTCATATCTTAGAGGTGAAACAATTTCTTGCAGTGGGTTCATCTTTCATTTACTATTTTTGTAATTCATTCATCTAACAAGCAATTTCCAGGTGTATTGTAATTCTATGTATGTAAATTTTAAGCAGGTAATGTATGTAGGTTCACTGTGTGAAAATTGCAGAAATACGTAAAAATATTCTTAGCATTGTTTCCCTGGCTTGGCAAGAGTAGAATCGGGAACTGGAAAATTGTTAAGAGAATTAGTCATTTATACCTCCTCTAAAATGTTGGATTTTATTAAAACGTATTTACACATTACTTTTATTTAAGGGTAATTGTCTTTCCTAAGAGTCTTGTCGATTTTCCCTGACAGGAAGCTGAAGCTAGAGAGAACACATTTTGTAGGAATAAAGTAACCCAGGCCACCTCTTGCAGAATACAAAACACCTAACTCGGGTGTGGGCTGGTGGAGCCAAGGTCAACAATAGCTGACCCACACACTCCAGAACATTCCACAGTGGCTTGCTCTTTCCTATTCTTCTGCTTTCATAACAATAACCTGCCATCCTTTTTATTTCTCAAACTTGATTGATTCTAAAGAAAAATAGCAGGCAGTTATTTTCATATTTTATAGCTCAGGGTCACTTAAATGGTAATTAATTTTTACTGATCCCATCATTTCAAATTCATCTTAGGCAATTTAACAAGAAAAGGTCCAAATAGATTTTTTAAAAACACTTTAATAAGGATTTGTACGTGTTGAATCTCTAATTACCTGTGTATTATCTCTGCTTAGTCTTGAGTGAAGTCTGAGTGAATAATTTCTTCAGTGATTCAGTTTTTCTGTTTCTTTTTTCCCTCAGTCGTTTAATGCACATGACTATATCCTAAGTTTAGTGAAGCAGAAAACAAAGTAGAAATGTATTTTAAAGCACAGTTATTACGAAACACTTTCAGTTTCTACCTTCTCTAAATGAATCATGTCTGCAGGTTTAAGCTATTTCTTCTTATCTGGATCTTCTCTTTGTCTCTGGATCCTTTGCCACATAATGAGAAGTTGATGAATGCCAAAATTTGAAGTTTCACAAAAGAGAAGACTAAATTGAAAAATGGTTTTCTCAGCTTTTGTATTCATGATAATAATTATAAAGCAAAAGAGCAGTGACTGAGACATTTAGTTTAAATATAAGCGCAATATAAACACTGGCAATGTTAACAACCGTAAGATTTCAAATTGCTTCCCTCCTAGTTGCTCTTCATTACTCCAGGTATAAATATTTACTCAACTTGAGACAAAATTTTTCACAAAAATGATTAATAGTCTATATAAGGTTTTTTGTCTGATTGCAGAGCTGAATATACATTTTATTTAATTTCATATTCTATATGAGCACAAACTTTTTCTCAACACGAAAGCAGTCTGATTTAAGCTACTATCACAGATCTTTGCCAGGCTATTATACCTTTTATTAGAGATTAGTATTTCACATGCTTACTGTGATGCACCCAGTTGGGGGTTCTTTAGCATTATCATTTCAATTCAATAACAAAAATAAGAAAAATGGAGCACTGGATAAAATTTCAATTACTAAGCAATGTTAGAAGTAATTAGTTTTCAACAATGCAGAAGCAATTCAATGTGTAAAGTGTGTATTCCTCATTTTATCTCACTAAAAATCTTTATTTTCCAAACAGTTCATTGCTAATATCACCAGTCTCCCCTCCACTGTCCCCCAAATATTGCCAAATTATTTCTTATGTGATAATAATGTTGAAATCCTTTAAATTTTTTAATAATGTACTTTCAGATGTTTTGGTTGAATGCATAATGTTAAACAGAACTTCCTAGGTTAGGCACACTATAATTTAATGTGGCTTGTGCCTTCTGCAATAATATACTTCTTAATGGGACTAGAATAAACAAACTGGGTATATCAGTTTGATAGCTTCTGTAATGCTTTTCTGTTCTCTGTTTTTTACCTACAAGTGGCTTTTAGCAGTGAGGAGTAAAGATGATTGACAGAAAATAATATTAATTGCATGGGATTTAAAGTTATAAGGATCTTACCCCATCCCAGTTTCATAATTTAATACTAATATCACCTGTGACAATTCATTTATGTAACTGCCTCAATCTAGTTTTCTCAATTATAAAACTAGACTTAGGGGAGCAAGTACTCAATGGGAATATTGTGAGGAATAATAGCATAATATACAATAAGCAATCAACATGTTAATGACAATTAATGCTGTTAATATAGATAAAATAAATGAACATAATTTTCAACCACTTGCAAATATTTTAATATAATTTGGAAATGAATTACAAAGTAGACAAAAAATAGAAAAAGATTATTGTCCAAAAAATAGCAATTCAGAATCACCCTGTTACACTGAATTTGATTGCCTATTTAGGTTCTGCCTTAATGATAACAAGAGGACAAGAAAGGAGAAATACTTTCGTTTCCTAGAATGTTCATTACATTAAAAGTGCTGAAACTTCTGGTTTCCAGTTCCACATACAAGTCACCACTCTGTTCCAAAAACAGTGAAAAGTTGAATAAATGATAAGACAACAACTTTTATTAGATTCATAAAAGAGGTGATGGAAAACAGTTGCCTTCACTGTTTTAGAGATTGGAGAGACAGGCTAGTGAATAGATTGAGTGACAGATTACCAAAACAGAGTCTTACCAGTGAAAACCTCAGCAGGAATGAGTACTCGGGTTGTAAACCTGAAATATAGTTGATGAATTGCTGGGGGCACAAAATGGACAAGTCTGATAATTCAAAACTCCAGGGGAACCCACAAAAGGGACCTCACACTCTTGTGAAATGTACTTCCAGGAACTCTACCCACTTCTCTCAGTAAATATCAGAAAAGTCTCCTCATCCCTCTGGTATGGGCATAGGAAAAGAAACCACTTTAGACTATGCCAGAACATTCAGTTCTTAGAAAAGTTTGCACTCAGGAGAAACTGTTAACCAAAGCTTATCCTCTTGAGGTTTTATCAGAACCCAGGGGAAAGGAAATGCCCAATTTCAGCCACTTGTGTCCTCTTATATGAAGGAAGGGAAATACAGAACCTCAGCCCACTCTAACCATCCACAAAGGAGAAGGAAAATACCCACTTTCAGCTTACTCTAGCCGCCTTTTACTACTTATGGGGTGGCAGTGCTGAGCAGCACTTTTGAAGTTCCCAGTCCAGAGGCATAGGCTTGATAAAAGACTGAGATTGAGTCACGGGACACAGGATGCTGCTTGTCCCCTGACATCCTCCTACCACATTAATAATGATGTGTTTACAGCAGTCACTAGCTATATCATGTCCTGTTATCAAGAAAGAATTGCAAGGCATACCAAAAGGCAAAAAAAAAGAAAACAAACCAACCCCCAATTTGAAGACGCAGAACAAGCAGACATGACAGGGACATTAGAATTATCAGACTTGGAATTTAAACAAATATGATTAATATGCTAAGGGCTCTTAAGGGATAAATAAAACAGACAACATGAAAGAACAGATGGGCAATTTAAACAGAAATCGTAAGCAAAAACAAACTGAAATGCTATGGGTCAAAAATATTGTTAACAGAAATAGAGGATATTTTTAAGCATCATACTAGAAGGTATATTTAAGTATTATACTAGAAGATATACTACTTTAAAACATAATACTTCCTTCTCAGTATTTATATATTTTATTTCCTTTTCCTTAGCAAATGCTATAAGACAAGAAAAGGAAACACATACATAAAGAAAAGGAGGAAATAAAACTGTCTTTGTGCTCAGGTGACATGATTGTCCATGTAAAATATCTGAGAGAACTGACAACCCCAGAACTAATGGATAATAGCTAGGTTGTAGGAATAAACATAAGTCAACCACCTTCTGTATTAGTTCATTTTCATACTGCTACGAAGAAATTTCCAAGACTGGGTAATTTATAGGAAAAAGAGGTTTAATGGACGTACCGTTCCACATGGCTGGGGAGGCCTCACAATCATGGCAGAAGGTGAAGAAGGAGCAAAGGCATGCCTTACATAACGGCAGACAAGACAACATGCTCAGGGAAGCTGCCCCTTTATAAAACCATCAAATCTTGGGAGATTTATTCATTATCACGAGAACAGCATGAGAAAAACCTTAGCTTGTGATTCAGTTACCTCCGCTGGGTCCCTCCCACAACACATGGGGTTTAAGGGAGCTACAATCCAAGATGAGATTTGGCTGGGGATACAGCCAAACCATATCATTCTGCCCCTGGCTGCTCCCAAATCTCATGTCCTTGAATTTCAAAACACAATCATGCCCTTCCAACAGTCCCTCAAAGTCTTAATTCATTCCAGCATTAACTCAAAAGTCCAAGTCCAAAGTCTCATGAGACAAGGCAAGTCCCTTCTGCCTATGAGCCTGTAAAATAAAGAGCAAGTTAGTTACTTCCTAGATACAATGGGGGTACAGGCATTGGGTAAATATACCCATTCCAAATGGGAGAAATTAGATAAAACAAAGGATCCAAAGGCCGCATGCAAGTCTGAAATCCAGTAGGGAAGTCATTAAACCTTAAAGTTCCCAAGTGACCCTCTTTGACTCAATGTCTCACATCCAGGTCACACTGATGCAGAAGGTGGGTTTTCATGGCCTTGGGCAGCTCTGCCTCTATGGCTTTGCAGGGTACAGTGCTTCTGTTCTGGTTGCTTTCACAGGCTGGCCGTAACTGTGGCTTTTCCAGGTGCATGGTGCAAGCTGTCAGTGGGTCTACCATTCTGGTAGATGGAGGATAGTGGCCCTCTTCTCACAGCTCCACCAGGCAGTGCCCCACTAGGGACTCCAGTGCAGGTGTGGGGTGGCTCCAACCCCATATTTCCCTTCTGCACTGCCATAGCAGAGGTTCTTCATGAGGGTTCCACCCTTGCGACACACCTCTGCCTAGACATCCAGGCACTTTCATACATTTTCTGAAATCTAGGTGGAAGTTCCCAAACATCCATTCTTGTCATCTGTGCACTGGCAGGACCCACACCACGTGAAAGCTGCCAGTGCTTGGGGTTTGAACCCTTTGAAGCCATGGCCCAAGCTGTACGTTGGCCCCCTTTAGCCACAGCTGAAGTGACTGGAGCACAGGGCTGATTACGGCAGGGGGGCCCCAGTCCTGGCAGAGGAAACCATTTTTCTCTCCTAGGACTAATGCAAGGGGTTTCTGTGAAGGCTTCTGACAGTGCCCTGGAGACATTTTCCCCATTGTCTTAATGATTAACATTCTACTCCTCATTACCTATGCAAATTTCTGCAGCTGGCTGGAATTTCTCCCCAGAAAATGGGTTTTTCTTTTCTACTGCTTTATCAGTGTACAGATATTTCAAACTTTTATGCTCTGCTTCCTCTGGAATGCTTTGCTGTTAAGAAATTTTTTCTACCAGATACCCTAAATCATCTCTCTCAAATTCAAAGTTCCACAGATGTCTAGGGCAAGAACAAAATGCTGCCAGTCTCTTTGCATAGCAATGGTGACCTTTACTCCAGTTTCTAACAAGTTCCTCATCTCCACCTGAGAACACCTTAGCCAGGACTTTATTGTCCATATCACTGTCAGCGTTTTGGTAAAGTCATTCAACACGTCTTTAGGAAGTTCCAAACTTTCCAACATCTTCATGTCTTCTGAGCATTCCAAGTCTCTATGGAGTTCCAAGCTTTGCTACATTTTCCTATCTTCTTCTGAGCCCTCCAAACTGTTAGAACCTCTTCCTATTACTCCGTTGCAATGTAGTAGTTCCAGCTAGCAGTGGACAATTTGGAGTATGATTAAGTATCTTTGATCTCATACGTACTGAAAAAATGTTCATTTGGATGTGTATAAAAATGAGTTTATACATCTGAACTAGAGAATTACCAGAGCCATCACAAATGTGCTATTTTAGAATTAATTTCAATAAATCCATGTTTCTGCAGATCTCACATTCTCAGAAGGCATTAAAGGGCAACTAAAGCACGATATTTTAATAATAACAATTTTACTTAAAGTAAATACATATTTTCTAGTGAGCAACTAATAACTATCAGGTAGCTGATTATTTTTCTGAATATGTCTTTACGGTGAATTA
Organism: Cacajao melanocephalus; assembly: GCA_963573385.1. NCBI lineage: Eukaryota > Metazoa > Chordata > Mammalia > Primates > Pitheciidae > Cacajao > Cacajao melanocephalus. The sequence goes on along the minus strand of CAUYLG010004969.1, from coordinate 19,883 downwards.
AATATATTTATGATGCTAAATGTACTCGTACATAAATTGTAAAAAACATTTTTTGATTGTATGAGGCCAAAAATATGCATGGTTTTGTATATATGACAAAAAGCAAAAAAGAATTAGCACGTTAGCTAAGTGTTTACTTTTTGTAGCAAACTAAGATATATCTTTAAACACTTTACCAAAATTAATACTGCCATAGTATTTGATGTTTGAGTAGAGGTGGGATTTTGGATTATTAGTTAAGGTCACAATCAGGAAATAGTTACATATTATACATTTCCATTTTAAAGTCATAAAAATGGTAATTATGTAGTTTATTTTCAAGGAAACACTAATGGCATATAATGATGAAAACAGGTGGAATTGGGGAAAGTAACCTTTCATTCAAAGACTATGGTCATAATCCAGGCCAAAAATGAACATTAAACAGGTGAATGCAATCAAAAGCTAGACTACCTATTCCCAGTTACTGAAATCTGACTGAACCTAATTTTTAAAAAAGAGATGGGAACCTCTCTATCTCACCCAGGCTGGTCTTGAACTCCTGGCCTCAAGTGATCTTCCAGCATGCACAAGAAACTGTGTACAGGAGAATTGCCCTTTATAAAACCATCAGATCTCATGAAACTTATTCACTGTAATGAGAACAGCATGGGAAAAACCTACCTCCCACAGGGTCCCTCCCATGACACATGGGTATTTTTGGGAGCTCCAATTCAAGATGAGATTTAGGTGGGGACACAGCCAAACCATATCACCTTCCTTTGTAGCAGTAGTGAACATATGTAATTTTCAATAAAAAATATAATACCATTTACATTCGTACCCTCCAAAAACAAGCAGGTACAAATTAAAGTATCTTCAAGGTCTATCTGAGGAAAACAACAGAACTATGATAAAAGAAATCAAAGAACTACACAAATGGAGAGATGGTCTATGTTCATGAATAGGAAGACTCAATAGTGATAAGATGTTAGTTCTTCACAACTTGATCGATTCAGTGCAATCCCAATTAAAATCCTAGCAAGCTATTTATATTGTCAGGACGATTCTAATGTTTATATGGAGAGTTAAAAGGTATTCAGTAGCCATATTGAAGGAGAATTACAAAGGAGAGGATATTGAAAGAGAATACAGTTGGAGACTGACACTACCAGATTTCAAGACATACTATCAAGTACAGTAATCAAGACAGTGTGGTACTGATGAAAGAATAATACACAAATAGGTTAGTAGAACAGAATACAGAGCTTATTAATAGATGCACATGTATATAGTCAACTGATTTTGACAAAGGAGCAAAGGGAATACAGTGGAGAAAAATAGTGTTTTCAAGCAATGATGCTGGAAAAACTGGATTTACATGCAAAATTTTACAAAGAAAATGTAGACGTGGACTTCACACCTTTCACAAAAATGAGCTAAAAATAGATTATAGACCTAAATATAAAATGCAAAAATATGAACTGTTAGAAGATAAGTTAGATAAAATTCTAGCTGACCTTGCGTATGGAAAAGTCTTTTTAGATATACCACCATAGGCACGGTTTATGAAAGCAATAAGTGGTAAGCTGGACTTCATTAAAATTAAAAACTTCTGATCTGTGAAAGGATATGTCAAGAGAATGAGAGTAAAGCCATAAATTGGTCGAAAATATTTTCAAAAGATAGCAGCAATAAAGGATTGTTATCCCAAATATACAAAAACACATAAAACTCAACAATAAGAAAACATGCAACCTGATGAAAACAATTGGACAAAGACCTCAAAGGACACCTCACAATAGGTAAGCATATAAGATAATGCTACACATTTTACATCATCAGGCAAATGAAAATTAAGATAACCGTAAAATATGACTAAATACTTATTAGAATGGTTAAAATTCATAACACCGAAAACACCAAATGCTGGAAAGTCTGTGGAGATACAGGAACTATCAATAATTGTTGCTGGGAATGCAACATGGTACTCTGGAAGACAATTTGGCAGTTTCTTACAAAATTAAATATACTCTGTTTGTTCCAGCAATCACAATACCCAAATGAATTCACGTGAAAACTGGCACATGGATATTTATAGCAGCTTTATTCATAATTGCCAAAACCTGGAAGCAACCAAGTTGCCCTTCAGTAGGTAAATGAATAAATAAATTGGTACATTCTACAATGGACTATTATTCAGCACTAAAGAGAAGTGAACCATCAAGCCATGGAAAGAATATTAATGCATACTATTAAAAGAAGCCAATCTTAAAAGGTTATATACTGTGTGATTCCCACAATATGACATTCTACAAGGGGCAGAATTGTGGTGACAGTAAAAAACAATCAGTAGTTGCCAGAGGTTGGGGAGAGGAAGGGATGAAAGATGGAGCACAGATGGTTTTTTTTTTTTTGAGGTGGAATCTCACTCTGTCCCCAGGCTGGAGTGCAGTGGTATGATCTCAGCTCACTGGGACCTCCACCTTGCAGATTGAAGCGATTCTCCTGCCTCGGCCTTCCAAGTAGCCAGGACTACAGGCACGTGCCACCAGGCCCAGCAAATTTTTTGTGTTTTTAATAGAGGCAGGGTTTCACCATGTAAGCCAGGATGGTCTCGTGACCTCATGATCTGCCCACCTGAGCCTCCCAAAGTGCTGGGATTACAGGCGTTAGCCACCACGCCTGGCCAACAGATGATTTTTAGGGAAGTGAAATCATTTTCCATAATACTCTAATAGTGAATACATGTTATACATTTGTCCAGACCCAAAGAATGTACAATACCAACAGTGAACCCAAATGTAAACTCTGGATTTTACATGATTATTGATATGTCAATATAGTTTCATCAGTTAAAACAAAAGTAGCACTTAGTGTGTGATGTTGATAATGCAGGAGGCTATATATGTGTGAAGGCAGGAGATATGTGGGAAATCTCTGTACCTTCCTCCTAATTTTTGCTTTAACCTAAAACCGCTCTAAAAAAAATTAAGTATTAAGTGATAGCTTGACATAAGCTAGATCATCTGAAAATATTTCTAGTCAGAAAACAGATCATAGAGGTGAATCTAGTACATACATATATTGTATGTATATATCATACATGTTTATATATAATATATACATTTTGATATTTGACTACAGAATTCTCTTTCTACAGTATTTCTTCATGCTTGTCTTGCTGGTGATAAAGACAGTCCTCAGGGCAAAATGTTTCATTATGTTGTAATGTGTTATGTTTGGGGAATTGTTTTCCAGTTATAAATACTGACTTTGATAAGGTTTCCAATAAGAATGCCTTGTGTATTTTAGTAATCAAGAACATTTTTAAGGAGCCATTAAGTGCTTTGTATAAGATGGGCTCATCTTATCTCATCAAAATTGAAAAATATATACAGAGCATCATCCTTTGTAACATTAACTATACTTCTGCTATGTTTACTTCAACTTTCCATTAAGAAATGAACTAAATGGTATTGTAACTACCCAATTAGCTAGCAATACGCAAGTTGGAGTATGATTAAGGATCTTTGACCTCATACATACTGAAACATGTTCAGTGGATGAATAGAAACATCTGAGCTAGAGAATTACCAAAGCCACTGCAAATGTTGTACTATTTTAGAATTAATTTCAATAAATCCATGTTTCTTCAGATCTCGACATTCTTAAAAGGCATTAAAGGGCAGGTAAAGCAGGGTATTTTAATATAACAATTTTATTTAAAGTAAGTGCGTATTTTCTAATCAACAACTTATAATTATCAGGTAGCTGACTATTTTTCTGGCTATGGCTTTACAATGAATTAAATGTATTTATGATGCTAAATGCACATACACATAAATTGTCAAACATTTCTTTCTTTGTATGAGGCCAAAAATATGCATGGTATTTGTACCTATGAACAAAAAATGTATGAAAATGAGCACATTTGCCCAGTGTTTACTTTTTGTCGCAAACTAAGATGTATGTTTAAACATTTTACCAAAATTAATACTGCCTTATTATTTGATGTTGTTTGAGTAGAAGTGGGATTTTGGATTATTAGTTAAGGTCACAATCAGGAAATAGTTACATGTTACAAATTTCCATAGTAAAGTTGTATGAAAATGGTAATTATGCAGTTGATTTTCAAGGAAACACTAATGGTACATAATGATGAAAAAGTGGAATTGGAAAAAGTAACCTTTCATTCAAAGACTGTTCATAATCCAAGCAAAAAATGAACATTAAGCAAGTGAATTCAATCAAATCCCAGAGTATCTATTCCCAGTTTGTGAAATCTGACTGAATCTAACAACCTAACTTTTTAAAAAGAGATGGGAATCTCTCTATGTCGCCCAGGATGGTCTTGAACTCCTCACCTCAGGTGATCTTTCAGCTTCAGCCTCTCAAGTAGCTGGGACAACAGGTGCTGTGCTACTGCTCCTGGCTTTGAACCTAAATGTTAAATACATTTGAGAATAGTTACAAAATGAAAATAGTCCTGGATTTTCAGGTACTTAAAAGAATTTTTACTTGGAAACATTCCCCTAATATTGTTAGCAATCTCATTTTAATTACTTTTTCTTTGATTTTGAAAGGACTGAACTTGGAAACTGTTAAGGTATAAAATATAAAATCATCCCAACAGTTGTATTGATTATAGAATAAACCATTAATGTAGCTTTTAAAAAAGCCTAAATATTTGGTTTTTAGTCCCAACAGGTATAAAAACCCAATCTGGCTTTTATGTGTAAAATAATGAAACCATTTTCCTCCTCATATTTTGTACTATATAGCATTTAGTGTCATTATATAGGCCAATTGGTTGTAAAATCAGAAACATTATCTAATGAACATTATTCCCTTGTAAAGCACTAAAGCAGCAAAGGAGTTCCCATTAACACGTGCTTTTCAAAATTGCATTTGCTTACTATAGTCCATCTCCATTTTTTCAAAAAACTTGATAATAAAAGATATATTTTAAGCAATCTTTGCTGGCAAAAGGATGAAAATAGTAATTCATTTTTATTTTAGTTTTAGGAAAGTTTGAATAAAAGGTATGTTTATATTCTCAAGCAGAGATTAGGTGATAAAATAGTTAAAAATATTAAATTATAGGCATCATTAATTTTTTTGTGTGTTTTTTTTCCTAATAAAAAGAACTTCTAGGGACTTTACTTTCATGTTTCACAATAAACTTTATCTTAAGCATGTATGGAGAAAATAAATTTAGTCACTAGTTCCATTTATCATGGGACTAATCTTTAAAGGCATATTGTAGCATACATTGTCGACTTCCAATTTTTGGTAAGAGATATATGAAAGACATAAAGATTTTTTTATTAAGATAAAGATTAGAGAAGACAATATTATACAAATTAATGTATAAGATTAACTGAAATTATTCATATGAATAATTAAAAAGTAATGCTTTAAGTGTTTTAGAAAATTGTTTTACAGAAATGTTTTTTTGTAAATTTTCTTTAAAAATATATTGATTACATAATTAAGAGGTGAGTTGCTGATTGAGTAAAATCAAATTTGTATACAAAATAAAATTCTGGCAGGTTACAGTGGCTCACGTCTATAATCTCAGCACTTTGGGAGGCCGAGGTAGGTGGATCATGAGGTTAGGAGTTTGAGACAAGCCTGGCTAACACAGTGAAACCGTGTCTCTACTAAAAATACAAAAAATTAGCCAGGCATGGTGGTGTGCACCTGTAATCCCAACTACTCAGGAGGCCAAGGCAGGAGAATCACGTGAACCCGAGAGGCGGAGGTTGCAGTGACCCAAGATTGTGCCACTGCGTTCCAGCCTGGGCAACAGAGTGAGACTCCATCTCAAAAACAAACTAGTAAATAAAAAATAAAATAAAATTTATTGATTAAAAACATAGCTGGGTTCAGTGGCTCATGCTTGTAATCCCAGCGCTTTGGGAAGCTGAGATGGGAGAATTAAGCTTGAGTCCAGGAGTTCCAGACCAGCCTTAGCAAGGACAACATAGTTGTCAAAAATGATTTATTGTTATTTAAATAATGTGAAATATTTTAGTATAGTCAGTAAAATGTTAAAATTGTTCAGGAGGAAATCTTTACCAATAAAAATGTGAACTGTAAAGATAATACAATTTATGCCATTATGAAACAGGGGAGATTGAAGTAGATTGGTGCTGAGAAGAAATACTGTTTTCTTATGTAGGATGTGCAAGTTTACAATTTGTCTTACTATTATACTATTAACATTTTCATGCTCAACCTTGATGATTAGTTTAATATATTGGCTTCTCAATTCCCTGATATCTTCAAATGATCTTTTCCTCTACTTCACCAAAGCCACACACTTCCAGTGTCACTTTCTAGAACCTTGCTCAGCTTTGACCTATTCAGTTGCCTGATTTGCGTCATGGTGCCCACTGCTCTGAGCTCTACTTCTTAATCTGTGTTCTACACTCATCAAAGCACTATTTCTCCCACGGAATATTGCAGTAGCCTCCTAGCTCATTTCCATGAACTCACTACTAGTGGACATTGTTCACATTGATGTCTGCTATGGTCTAAATGTTTGTGTATGAAGTTCATTGTTAAAACCATCCCCAATATTGTGGAATTAAGAATTGGGGTCTTTGGGAGGTATTCGAGTCATGCGTCCTCTGCCCTCATGAATGAGATTAGTGTCCTTATCAGAAAGACCTGAGAAGGCTTGTGCACCTCTTCTTCCACGTGAAAACACATACAGGTACCCTCTACCAGGAATAGGCTCTTACCAGATAATGAATCTGTTCCTGTGTTGGAGTTGCACTTTCCCGCCTCCAGAACTGTGAGAAATAAATTTTGTTGTTGTTGTTGTTGTTACCCAATTTAAGGCAGTTTGTTACAGTAGCCCAAATAGTCTAAGACAATGATAAATTATTTTTTGCAAAATATGAATATTTTAATTCCAGCCTCCTGATGAAAACACTTCCATTAATTTTCATTGTTTTAAAGATAATATTCTAATTCCTAACAAATCCAAAAACATACTACCACTTTGTATTACTTTATCTTTGCTCAGAGATTCAGATTTCTCTTCAGGATATTTATTTAAATCTGTAAATATTATTTTATCAGATTTATGTACAAATATCTCCATGTACTTCCCTTTCGTATATTAGGACATTATTCCGTAAATTATATTTTGCCTCTCCAGCTACAACATAAGATATTTGTATATCTACTATTACAGTTAAAATAATTTAAATAGATAATACATGAAACTGTACCATAGTGAGATGTGAGGTTTGGAACAATAATTTGTTTTCTTTTTGATTTACAGAGAGACATTTATTTCTTAATAACAAGATAGAACTGGTAGTGTCCTCCTTTGTAGCAATCAGAAAGCACTGGGTGTTGCAACACCACTTAGACACTTACTGCAAAGTGATACTTCACCGCCAGTTAGATCAATATGTCTGTGCCTTCATCCCAGGAGGCCAGTAGAGCAGGAAATTGCAAATTAGTGATAGAATTTAGAAGAGCAAGTGAGGTTCAATTGCCCTATATTATGAAAAAGGGTATAATGCTTTCAATTTGATTTTGTAGTTGTGCTAATATTTTTGTCCTTAAACTGATCCTTTTCTCTTCCTCTGAAATGGAACTAAAATCACTCTATGGTATATTACTGTTTTTGTTTTTCTTACAGCTACTTATTCCATTATATGAGTTCTCAAATTCTGCTTTTGACAAACTAGGCAAACTAGGCTATTTAGATATGAATCAGAAATGTATTGAAACACAGTAATTAAATTTTCAATAATTTTTTCTAACTCTAATCATGTTTCAATAAAATAGTAGTTTTAAAATCACAGTTCCAACGTTTGAACTGATCAGCATAATCTTCATCATTAATTAATATAAATAAAACATAGTAGGATTTTATATTCTGCTAAAACCTATTGTTTATGAAATTAATTTGAAAGATTTGATTTCTTTCCATATCAAAAATTTTCAGGACATATCTTATCATCCATTCCTATCTTCTCTAATCTATTGTCTTCTCTCCTCAACTTTTGGACAAATGGTGGAAGCCTGTTTTGGGAATTGAGATAACAAATAATTAAGGAATAACTTTTAATAGTTGTTTTCCTACCCAGCCTGCTTCAAACCTCAACAGCTGGGGGATGGGGAGTTAGAATCTAAGAGGAATTTCCTTCTAGAGTTTCTGGAAATACCCAAGACTGGTAATTTCTGGAAAAAAAAAGAAAGGTTTAATTGACTCAGTTCCACATGGCTGGGGAAGTCTCACGAAACTTATAATCATGGCAGAAGGGGAAGCAAACACATCCTTCTTCAAATGGCAGCAGGAAGGAGAAATGCCAAGGAAGGGGGGAAAACCCCTTATAAAACCGTCAGATCTCCTGAGAACTCACTATCATGAGAACAAGAAGAGGGTAACGACTCCCATGATTCAATTACCTCCCATTGAGTCCCTCCTATGGCATGGGGGGATTATGGGAACTACAAGTCAAGATGAGATTTGGGTAGGGACACAGCCACTACATAGTCATCATCTATCACTGTGTAGTGGCCACCCTGCTGAATTAGAAGGGCTGCCTCCAAAATTTGGTTCAGATGAGAAGGTTGATGATGTTATACGTGCACCAAAATTATGTGAAAAGGCTTTTTACTGAATGAGACTTTATGGCAGAGTAGGACAGGCTTCCTAATTTTGTCCAAAAATGACTGACAAAAGGAAAAAGACTGGTTTGGAATTTTTATGGTGGTTTGGGGGTGTGGTCAAAGCGAGGTTTCATGACTGCAGGCAGGATCTTATGTGGTTTTGAACTTCCTGCCAGCACCAGAGAAAGCATTAGGCTCTCTTAACAGCTTGCAGTAACGTGGGGCAGAAAGGAGGGTAAGTCTTGAAAGCTTTCCGTAGTCAGACCTTTGATTACAACAACCTTTCCACTAAACATTTTTTTTTTTTCCCAAAGACTGAAGTCTGGTCTTTTTTCGTATGTTAGCTGACTGAGTATATGATAAGAGAATATGAGTGAATAGCTCAAAATCATGAGACATTTGAAGAGAACAACAATTTCAAAAGAAAAGCAACATGCTGGATTACTGATTTCCTCAGAAACAAAACCAGAAAGATGGACCAGTACTTTTAAATTAGCATAATAAAAATACAACAGCATAATATTTCAAGAGAAAAATGTTAGTAATATTAAAGTACATGAAAAACTACCAAGAATAACTATGATCCATGAAGCATTCAAGAAAGTAAATTCATAATATCATAGCAATATATAACAAAATAAGCAAATCAAAAAGACCAAGGAAATATTGTAAAAGATGTCACAGAAAGGGAAGTAAAATGGTGGGGAAGAGCTACGTGAAAAGTAATCATAATGACCGTTTTGGCATTTAAAAATATAAGAAGCAGATTGAATGTATAAAGTCTACTTTAAAATATAAAGTATACTATCTATTGTATGAAAGATGAAAAATAACTAAAAACACACGCATAGTAGTAGCATTTAAAAGACAAAGAGATGGAGGTCACATAAGCAAAATAGCAGAATAGGAAGTCTCAGGCTGCAATGTCTACCAACACCCCCCTCCCCAACCCTGCCTTCCCTCAAGCAGGATCCGCGGAGAGAAACAGACTTCTCAGACACCTTAGAGAGGAAGAGGTGTTTATTATTATGGCCCTGGAGCGAGGCTTTATGTTTTGTCTAAATGGCCAAGCTCCCCTAACAAAGAGAAGCTCTGCCTTTATATAGGCTTACACTCTAGATATTACACATGAAAGAATCTTAGGTTTACAGCCTTAGAAGTTACAAGTGAAAGGGTCTTGGGTTTACAGCTTTAGGAATCACATGTGAAAGCATCTTGGGTTTACAGTTTTAGGAATTACATGTAAAAGTATTCTGGTCTCCAATGGAGGACTGGGGTGGGGGTTTGATCTTGTTTAAGTAAAAGCAATGTCTTCCAGAGAGATTCTCCCATACCATGCCTGCTATCTTATAGGAAGGTGATTTAGGAGGCGCCAGTCGGACAGCCTTTTCTTCTATTGAAATGCAGTGTGGAAGTCAAGGGGGAGGTGATCCTAGATGCCTGGGTCTCCTTCCTCACCCCCGTGCCACCTAACACCTACAAAAAGTATAACTAGCAACTATCCACAGACCATGCATCTTTTCGAAAACCTCAATACTTGGCAAATATCTTGAGACACCCACGTCATTTGTGGAACTGAATGAAAACAAATCGGATAAGTAGGAATGATCTCACTATGATGCTGTTCTTCATCCTCCCTGAAGTCAGCACAATGCCAGACAGAGGATTTCCCTGGGCCCACAGTTTCTACAGGGGGGAAAAGAAAACCAGAGGCATCCAATCTTCCCTAGGATTCCGAGACTCTTCCCAGAAGCCCACTTCAGTCTCAACTCATGGGGAATAATGGGGATAATGGCATAGCTAAACTGCCTGGGGTCAGATAGAGACCAAGGAGGCAGAGCTCACAGTGACCAGCATACAGATCTTGCTGGTATCTTTGTGTTCTGACAGCTCAATCAGTGATGATACCAGCCAACTTTATAACCACTCTTCAAAACTGAGCTGAATGCCTTCATAAGTAAGATATAAAGTTCATTTTAGTTTGAGTCTCTAGATAGCTAATCTCCATGCTTAGCCCCAGAGCACAGCGTAATGACCCTGCCCAGGCAGGGACACTCTCACCTTCATACATTTTCGAGAAGTATAGAGGCTAGACCTGCTTGACCTGAGTCAAGCTCACCACAGGCCTCCACCTGAGTGGGAGGCAATCCTCAGTTATGCATTTCCAAGGAGCATAGCCTCTGGTCCGGCCTGTCTCAAGCAGTGACTAACAAATATCAGAGCACAGCCTGTAGCCCTGCTTAACTGCATATCCCATATAGTAGAATTTTCTGGCCAGGAAATACATCTGCTTACTAGCCCTAATAGAAGGGAAAACAGTACCCAGCCAGCAGCTCTCTCTGACAGCAGAACCGTCTCAGCAATTCTGCTGGATGGCAGAACTCAGCTCGCAGCCCCACCTGATATCAGAGCAAAGTCAGTGACCCATACATTAGAGAACACATAACAAAATCTGCCTGCCTGGGACTGTCACCAACAGGCCTTTCCAGAATCACAGGCCAGTCTAAATAGTGAAGGTCTATTCCTGCTAAATAACACTTAAAAAGACCAGAAAACGGGGCTGTCTCCTCAGATGCACAGACAACAATGCAAACACACATGGATTATGAAGAATTAGGGAATCATTACACTCCAAAGGAAACTAATAAAGCTCCAGTAATGGGCCCCAAAGAAATGGAGATCTCTGTAGTGACTGGAAATTCCAGATAATCTTCTTAAAGAAGTTCAGTAAACTATAACAACATATGGATTAAAAAAATTAAGACTTGGAAAACAATTCACAAAGTGAGTCTTACAACAAAATAGAAACAATTTTAGAAAATAGAAATCCTAGAGATGAGGAACACAACGATTGAATTGCAAAGTTCAACAGAAGGTTTCAACAGAAGATGTGATTAAGCGCAGAAAAACAGTTCACTGGAGAAGAAAATTTACAATTATCCAATGAAAGGCGCTAAAAGACAAAAGAATGAAAACATAGAATGAAATCCTAGAGGAATTATGGGACACCATGAAGAGACCAAAGTTTTACATAATAGAAGTTACAGAAGGTGAACAAAGAGAACAAGGGCCATAGAGCATATTTAAAGAAATAAGGGCTAAAATTAAGCTTCGAGAATCTGTGAATAGATGCCAACATCCAGGTATAGGAAGCACAGAAGTCACCACTCAAATACAACTGAAAGAGAAATTCATCAAGACATACAAAAGTCAAACTACCAAAAATCAAAGACAAAAAAATCTGGAGCAGCAAGAGATAAGAAACCCATCACATGCAAGAAGTGTCACTATCAGCAGATTTCTCAGGAGAAACAGGGCAGGCTAGGGAAGAGTGGGGTGATATATTCAAAGTGCTAAAGAAACACAAACATCTAACTAAAAATACTTTAATCAGAAAATTGGTCTTTTAGGAATGAGGAAGAAGACAAATTAAAGCAAAGGGGTTTCATAACCATTACACCAGTCTTATAAGAATTGCTAAAAGGACTTATTTAAGCTAAAACAAAAAGCCACAAATTAATAATGATACATAAGAAACAACAAAACTCAGTGGTATAAATATAATGCACAGCCATATTTAGAATACTCGAGTACTGTAAGGAGCACATGTAATTTTATCCCTGGTAGAAGAATTAAAAGAAAACAATTTAAACTATAGCTGAAATAAATTGTCAAGAGACACACATAACAAAATGTTGTAAATTCTGACCTTAACAACATAAAACGTGTGTGGGAGGAGGAAAAGTGTGGAATTGTATACAAGTTAAGTTGTTACTAGCGTGAAGTAGGCTGTTATTAATACATGTATATGTTATATGTAAACCTCATGAGAAACACCAACCAAAAATTAGTCGGACAAAAAGTTTGGAAAGATCAAAACATACCATTGCTTAAAAAAAAATCAATACATAAAGAAAGACAGCATAAGAGGCAGAAAGAAACAAAATATCTACAAAACAACCAGAAAACAATTAACAAGATAGTAGCAGTCCTTGCCTATCAATAATTACGTAGAATATTAATGCATTAAATTCTCCAAAAAAGAGAGTAACTGAAAGGATAAACAAACAATCCCCAACTATTTGCTGCCCGTAGGAGCCTCACCTTGTATTTTAGGACACATATAGGCTGAAAATGAAGGGATGGAAAAAGATATTCTGTGCAAATGAAAACAAAATGAGAGAAAAGGTCAAAAACTGAAATAGGTAGCACGTAAGAACACTATATGACGATAAAGGGGTCAATTTATCAAGAGAATATAGCAATAGTAATACACATACATTCAACATTGGAGTACCTAAAAAAAATATGAAGTGATCTTGAGAGAGATTGCCATGTAATAATAGAAGGGACTTTAATATATCACTTTCAAAAATGTACTGATTATTCAGACAGAAAATAAGAAAACGTGGGACTTGACCACATTAGGTCAAATGGACATAACAGACATACACAAAACATTCCATCCAATATAGATGAACTGTCAGGACTAAAGCCTCAGAAAACTTAAGAAGTTTCAACTTACATGAAGTATCTTTTCTGACCCACAATGGTATGAAACTAGAAATCAATAATGAGGAATTTTAGAAAATTCCCAAATACATCCAAATTTAACAACATGCTCTTGAACAACTAATGGGTCAATAAAATATTTTTAAGAATTTAAACATATCTTGAGACAAACAAAAATGGATACACAACATACCAAAACTTAAGGAATACAGCAAACGAAATTCTAAAAGTTCCTAACAATAAATGTTTACATTAAAAAAAACAGATTTCAAACAACTTAATCTTATTCCTCAAGGAGCTAGAGACAAAACAATCTAAACACAAAGATAGGGGAAGGAAGGAAATAATAAAGATTGAGTAGAAGTAAATGAAATAGAGACTAGCAAAACAATATAAAAAATTAATAAAACTAAGCATCAGTTTTTGTTTTTTTGTTTGTTTGTTTTGAGGCAGAGTTTCGCTCTTGCTGCCTAGGCTGGAGGGCAGTGGCATGATCTTGGCTCACTACAACCTGCACCTCCTTTAGAAGCTTTACTATACAAATATCCACAATGAAAATACTTTTGGATGAAATACTCAAGTAAGACCAAAAAATCCAGAACATTTTGCAAAAGAAATATGAATCAAGGTGTTAAATAACCTGGGAAAGTTTATTTGTCTGTGTATATTTTTACCTAATAGTAAAGGAAAAAGACAAAATATCAGCTATGAGATATAATTAAAAGTCTCTAGAGTATATCAACATAAGATGGGAATAGAATGATATGAAATATGCTTAATTTCTTTAATAATTGGAGGGAAATATAGCAATTAATACAAAGTGTTACAAAAAATAAGGAAAGTTAGGTAACTGAAATAAAATTAAAGTGATAGTGAAAAGTTCCAATGTAACATTATTACAATAAATATAAATTGTCTAAACTCATGGTTAAAAGACACAGATGACATTTTAATTTAAAAAATTTGAATATATATATATATATATGTATATATATATACGAATATTCACACATGCTTCACACCTGAAGCATAAGGACACTCAAAAATTGGAAGTAAAAGAATATAAAAGACATATCAGGCAAATGCTAGCCATAAAATAATCATAGGTGATAAAACCAGAGTCTGCAAGTGGGCATAGTGTCCTTAGGTTTTAATACTACGGGTTCAGATGAAGTTTCCTTAGATTACTTAAAATACAATAAGGTCATGGAGCTCTTATTTTTATTTCCTATAAATCAACTAAACATAGTTTGCAAATATTTTCTATTCTGTGCGTTGTCTGCTTACTCTTGATATTTCCTTTTGCTCTGCAGAAGCTCTTAAGTTTAATTAGATACTATTTTGTCCATTTTTGCTTTTGTTGTAGTTGCTTCTGGCATCTTTGTCATGAATTATTTTCCAGTTCCTATGTCAAGAATGGTATTGCCTAGGGTGTCTTCCAGCATTTAAAAATCTTTAACAAAATTCTTGCAAACTCAAACTGAATCCAGCCATATGTCAAAAAATCAAATCCATCATAATCAAGTAGGCTATATTTCTGGGAAACAAGATTGGTTCAGCGTATGCAAATTAATAAATGTGAATCCATCCCAGAAATAGAACTAAAGATAAAAAAACTGCGTGATTGCTTCAATAGATCCATAAAAGGCTTTTGATAAAATTCAGCATCCTTTCATTTTGCAAAATCTCAATAATTTATGTATTGAAGGAACATACTTCAAAAATCTAAGGGCCTTGTATAACAAACCCACAGCCAACATCTTACTAAATGGGTAAAGAATTCCCCTTAAAAACTGGCACAAGACAAGGATGCCCCTTCTCACCACTCCTATTCAACATAGTATTGTAAGTCCTGATCAGAGCAATCAGGCAGGAGAAAGAAAGAAAGGGCATCCAAGAAGGAAGAGAGGAGGTCAACCTATCCCTGTATGTAAATGATATTATTCTATATCTAGAAAACCCCGTAGTCTTAGCCCAAAAGCTCCTTCAGCTCATAAACAACTTCAGCAGTGTTTCAGAATACAGAATCAACTTACAAATATCAATAGCATTCCTGTGCAATAATTTTTTAATAATCTGACCTAGTATGTAACTAATTAACACTGCGTTGCAGAGAGCAAGTAAATAGCTTGTGTTACAAAGGTCTCAAACATAAATGTCTATGGGGCAACCTAGTCACATAAATGAGTGACATGAGCTTGACATAAAATAAATGACAATTCAAACTCAGCCTCGGTGCCCGGGTGACAACAAGGAATGGTGGGCACTGAAATCAGAACTGTTCTTAGTTGTAGTAGACGGCCCCCATGTGGAAATGCAGCCATTGACACAGAATCTGCCATTTACTTAACGAAAACATCTCCATTTTTATGGGAAATATTTTTAACTTTTTAAAATAATAATGTTTGCCAATTCAAATAAAAGAATAAAAATAACAATGGATGCTAAAGAAAACCTTTGGTCACATGAAGTCTACATGCCACAGATTGAAACATCTTGTGGGAGGGGGGATGTGTAAATTAGAGTTGGAATCAGAAGACGAAACTTTGAGTTCCATCTGGACAATTACATTGCTGGCTTACCTAGTCATTTTGCTTTTCTCTGACTTGGCCTCCTATTCTGGAAATTTAAAAAAGATAGTTAAATTCTAAAGTCTATAAGTGACTTTAAGATATATGGATCTAGATTTTGACAGATAACCAGCCCTGTGGGTGACCAAAGCTAGCAGGCTTATGGTAGAGCATGAGTTGAGAGAGTAAGAAAGGTTTTTCTGTTCCCAAACATCTGCCTACTAATAAGTCAGTGTCTGAGGAGGAGTAAAGAATGGGACTTAGTGGGTGGGTTTGGAGGATCAGCTGTCACAGAGCACTTGAGTACAGAGATGCAGGCAGCTAAAGAAGAGGGTAACATTCTTGGCTTTTAGGAGTAGAAAGACTGCCTGGGAAGAAACAGGGTGCTGATAATTTATCAATAAACAAAAGTCAAGTATGTGGCTCAAGAAAATGTCAATAGATTATAAAATTATATGTAATGACTCATAGGTAGATTAGCTGGTAAGAAAAGTCATACTTCTCAGTATTCTGCTTGGTGTTTCTGTTCCTTACTGGATGATAGTTTAAGAAGCTGACGACCTACAGCTAATGAGCTGTGTAACATAAATGTAAGATACCCAGGTTTAAAATCAATTTTTGAATATTTTCGATAGATCTTAGGCACATTTAAAAAAATCTTGTAGATGCAGATTTGTACCAACCATGATAAGGGGATCAAAAATAATACCTATTATTATGACTACTATTAACTCTTTAGCTTGGGTAAAAGTCATGTAGAAGAATTGAACAATATCTTACTACTTTATCCTCTCATTTACCCAATGAAAGTTTTCTGTGTTTTATAACTTCAAGTTGTTCAGATATGTTTGTGAGTTTGTGCATTCATTTGCAGTGTTCTCCTTTTTATTAGACTGTAAGAATTGCTTCTTTTCAAACTGTGTCCAGTCCAAAGATAAGCTAGTACAGTAGGTATTGTTAATGTACTGAAGGAAGTTAGGAGTCAAGACAAATTTATGGAAACATTATAAATGAAACTTATGAATAGTATTAAAAGATCCTTTGATCTTATTAAGATGTGACAACAAAGAGACTCTAACTAGCTATTTCAGTCTCCATCAAGGGAGGCAAACATGTTTGACAAACTAAGGCAAGATTTAGTTATATGAAGAACGAAACTGAAGAAAATTCTAGTTACCTGCCTCAGTTATAAAAGAGGGTTATATATCCTTCTTTTGTGACCACTGTCACTAAAAATTCTTCCTCTACCTATGAAAATTTCAGCATATAACTCGCCCCAGCAGAGGGATAGGTTTTGCTGGCCCTTTGATATCTCAAATTGCCAGGAACCCAGGTGCAAGTATAAGGTCTTGAAAGCATAGGAAACATTTTTTTCAGGCTCGAAAATCCATTGCTCAATTTTACATTTCTCTTCAGGTTAAAAGCAAATCTCGGTGTTGTTAGGGGTAAAGAATATTTCCTTAGTTCTTTGGTCAATATTACTTTAATGCAGGTTATTTAACACGGTGGGTGCTTCCACTTCTGTCCAAGACGGAGTAACAAGGAGCTCGGCTCACTGCCTGGAGTTTTCAGGCCATGGCACAGGTTGGGAAACTTTATCAGAGCCTGACAGTCTTGCAGAGTTGAGGGAGAAGAGACTAGAGTTTGCAGAGGCCAAAATGGCCAGAATTTGTGAAGCAGACTACCAGAGAGGAAGGAATTCCATAGTAAGAAAGAACTCTGAAGAGGCAATCCCCTCAAGCCTTTAGCTCCATATTGATTTACAGATGCATGAGAGGTAACTACCAAAAGTGGGGCTGGGAGGGCAATTAAAAGTAATAGAACAATTCACACAGCACTAGGAATAGTTCTTGTTCCCACCAACTAGAGTAAAACCTTATAGTACGTGGGTTACTGGGCTACCAGATAGAATAGTCAGAAGGTATTAACAGTTTGGCCCCAGACCAGAGGTCCCCAAGCTTTTTGGCACCAGGCACCGTTTTTGTGGAAGACAGTGTTTCCATGGGATGGGGGTAGAGGGAGGGAAGATTTCAGCATGAAAGTGTTCCACCTCAGATCATCAGGCATTAGATTAGATTCTCATGAGGAGCACACAACCTAGATCGCTTGCATATACAGTTCACAGTAGGGTTCTGTCTCCTATGAGAATCGAATGTTGCTGCTGATCTAACAGGAGGTGGATCACTCAGGAGTTAATGCTTGCTTGTCTGCTGCTTACCTCCTGCTGTGCAGCCAGGCTCCTACCAGGCTGGAAGCTGGTACCAGTCCAGGACCTGGGGGTTTGGGGAATCCCTACCCTAGACAAAAGCTATTTGTACCTGCTTTAATAAAACTTAAGGGCAAGCCTTGAAACATCGCTTGATTAACTGAATGCCAGAACAAACATTAACATCGTTTTAAAGGGCATAAAAATCCAGCAATGAACAATGTCCAGCATACGATTATAAATACAGAAAAGCAAAGGAACAGAAGAATGTTATGTATATTCAAGAGAAAGATGATAAATAGATATGAACAGATTTAGAGCTGAAAAAGATGATTGAACTAATACAAGAATGCTAAAACTGATGATAATTATTTCTCACGTTTGAGTGGAGGAATACATGCTCATGACTAGGAGAGAACGATTTGTATTTTTTAAAAAGAGCTGAGAAGAATTTTATTAAGCATATAAATTGGAAAATTGAAAATCAAGCCCAAAAGAGAAAAATCTAGCTATACACTGTATGTCAGAAATTGTGAATACTGTGAAATTCAGAGGAATGCATGGGTAATAGTCTGTGAAGATGCATGCCCTGCAGGGTTTATCTGAATATATACTAATTAATCTTTTGCTCTCCAGTGGGGAACACTGTACTTGATATAGAATTAAGTACTCAGTGTTTTCTGAAGAAATGCTAGAAACACACAAATGCAATTGAGTTATATCCAACTATAATAACATGTGAACTTTGTTTTAAAATAATAGTTGCCTAATTTTCATAAGTCATAGAAGATACTAAGTTCAGATTTTGAGATTATGACACATTTGTACTCTTGAGATTTAACATTAATGTTTAAAAGGCATTTTTATCTTTTCCACTTTGCCAGTAAAGGATTTCGCATTGATCTTAAATAGGTTTGTAACAGACTTGCTGTGAGTCAATGCTTCCCATTGTTTTTACAAATTGCAATTGGTTCTCTGCAAGTTTTGTAATCTTTTGTACACAGTTCAAAGATATTTCCTTAAACTCTTTTCCTCTGTCATAGAGAGTATATCCCCATGTGAATAATGACACACAGTATCTTCTATAAGCAAAATACATAAATACAGTTATGCATCACTTAATGATGGCGCTACGTTCTGAGAAATGCATTGTTAGGTGATTTTGTCATTGTGTGGGCCGCATAGAGTATACTGACACAAACCTTGATGATGTACGGCACTACACACCCACGCTGTGTGATACAACCTGTTGCTCCTAGGCTACAGACCTGTACAGCACGTTATTGTAGTAAATGGTGTAGGCAATTTTAATAAAATGGTAAGTATTTGTGTAAACATAGAAAAGGTACAGTAAAAATATAGTAGGTAAAAGTGGTATAGGTATATAGGGCATTTAACATGAATGGAGCTTGCAAGTCTGGCAGTTGCCTGGGTAAATTAATGAGTGAGTGGTGAGTGAATGTGAAGGCCTAGGACACTGCTCTAGACTTGTAAAATATCTTTCTTTCTTCAGTGATACAATAACCTTAGCTTACTCTACCATTTTTACTTTCTAAACTTTTAATTTAAAAATATTTTTTGACTCTTGTAATAACACTTGGCTGAAAACACATACATTGCATAGCTGTATAAAAATATTTTCCTTCTTTATAGCCTTATTCTACAAGCTTGTTTCTATTTTTATTTATTTTTTTTGAGACAGAGTCTCACTTTGTCGCCAGGTGCCAGGCTGGAGTGCAGTGGCACAATCTCAGCTCACTGCAACGTCTGCCTCCCGGGTTCAAGCAATTCTCCTGCTTCAGCCTCCCAAGTAGCTGGGACTACAGGTGCATGCCACCATGCCCAGCTAATTTTTGTATTTTTAGTAGAGACGGGGTTTCACCATGTTGGCCAGGATGGTCTCGATCTCTTGACCTCGTGATCCGCCCGCCCAAAGTGCTGGGATTACAGGCACGAACCACCACACCCAGCCC